>OZ023146.1:23095761-23238727 GCA_963675895.2 Styela plicata | reverse complement strand
ACTTGTAGGATGCTTTTGTCAAGTTTATTATAATCCTGAAATTATACTAAATACTTCAAATCTTCAAAAATGCAATGTTGCAATATCCTAGGGTTTATTGTCTTTAAGCCTTATAATATATTAAAGAAAGGATGTGCTAAATGGTTTTTATCAACACTCGGGGCAGATACTACCCACTGCACTCTAATATTGTGGATCAGTTCTGTATGGAATGGATATTCTCTACCTAAAGCATAGTTGCCAGATCTACATTTCGTAGTAGCTCTTTGCCAGGGAAATAATGGTAGTTAGTTGGTTCATCTTAAGTTTTGCTTCTGGCCTGGCTTTGAATTTTGGAATTTAATCCGAAGGTGACCCTGAACCAAATTGCTGGTATGCAAACAAACTTGGACACAAAATGGTAGAACACGACAGTACATTGGAGAATTCGACCTTTGACTTTCGACATAATAATTTCTACCTTCTAAACCTGTATCAAACATTTGTATATAAAGTGTACAGTGATTTACCTGTGCCCCCTCACACTTATCCCCCTGGTATTGAACCTTAAACATTAATTCTAATCTCAGGCTCAGGTTGAAATTAGGTGATGTGACAACGAATCGATATCGGTAATGTTCATTGCGATACTTAGAGTAAGTGCAATAGAGACTAGGCTGGAATGATATAATCAGGCAATGAAGACTTAGTATAAGATAGGATACCGGGGCAGATACCGCTCACTGCACTTTATAATAGCAATTGAGCCCTTATATAGAGCGAATATACTAACTAGAAACTTTAACCAAGCATGAGCCGTACATGAACTGCACCTCTACTGATGAATGACTAAGCAAAAAGTATTTTAACAAAACGAATCCGGAATATTTTTAATAATTGCAACATTTTGTTAAATTAAACGAGTGATTACCCTGGTTGAAGGTCTCAGGTTCGAGTCCTTGTGAGTTCCATTCATAATTTGATTTTTATTGAATTTTGCTTTTTCAAGGTCAAAAGCAGCAACAAAAGGCACCAACCAAATGAAGTAGCAGCAACTGCACCCTAAGTTGAAAAGCTCCTGAACTGAAGTGTATGATAGAGTGCAGTGAGAGGTATCTGCCCTGGGCAATAGTTCAACCCAGGGTGATTACTTGGGTATGTGTGGCCGAACCGAATAACGTCTTTCTAACAACACAAATCCTGTTCATATATTTACATATTTTTTTCTACCAAGCATTGGCTACAGATGAATCATGCCTGAAAACTTCGTCACTGGGAAGATCATCCAGTGTTTGAATTCAGCTCACTGTTTAGTTAAATGTACGATTTCAAAACAAAACCATCACAAAATGTGATTTTTAAACTAAAATCCCTTGATTGACAGCTTTAATTTTCTGCATATCACCTGAAATCCGATAATTTCGCAACTATATATCCTGATTTCATGAAACAGAAAAACATCAATCAACATTTCTAATGAAACAAAATATGAGCATTGATTATACCGTGACAAGGAGACTTCGCCACTTAAAAGTTAACCAAAAATCAACTAATGCATCATAATTTCATCAAAAAAATATATATATTTTTATGACATAGAACATCAGATGAAGAATCAAAGAAGTTTATATCAGGATCCTTCAGTATCTACATATTAACAAGTAAACAACAACAACACAAGTACAGCTTCACTATTTGCAACATACTGTTGCAACATAACAACATAAAGGCAACATACTGCTATGTCATGGCCTTGTGGTTATAATGTTCGCAGGTTGAAGGTCTCGAGTTCGAGTCCTGACGAGTCCAGTTAATCCATGCCCAACACTCAACCCAGAGTGTACTAACTTCAGTAGGCTCAGCTGAACTGGGAAGCTTATATCTTTCCAATGACTCTATAACCCTGATCATCTACAGATGGCCCACTGGTCCACCCCAAGAAGTGGTTTTAAATAGCAAAACATATGAAGTAAAAAGATAATCAATTTCTACTCAAGCAATGTCGCAGCAAAGACTTTCTAACTTGTAGTCTCTTAAAAAGCAGAGAGCTAGAGTGTGTTGTGAGGGGTAATTAATAGGAAGAATGGAAGTGTTAGATGACTTTACCGACACCCAGGGCAGATATCACTGACTGTACTTTATTATAGTGGCTCTCATTTGTAGGCATTGCTTCTCATGCAATTGCTAACTTATTTTCTGTATGTCATAAAAGGCAATTAAATAAAGAAATAAAAGTATTATGTAACTTCAACATCACCCAGGGCAACTACCACCCACTGCACTCTACTATATTGATTCGCTTCTGTATGAAATGCTTTTGGTGCAATTGCTGGCTTTACAACAAAATGCTTTAAACACAACATTTGAGAATAGTTGTCGTTGATTTTGATCTACAAATAATAATCTAACTTCAGCAGCTACTAACACATGAGCACGTTTTTAAATGATGAAAATAATTGTGAACATGACAGATACGAGTTGTCTTTCTGCCAAATATAGAGGAAGGATGGAATTGTCTTAAAACAAAACTTTAATAGTATAGCATGTGTGCAGCAAAATCATGATTTATTTCAAATTTTACAACAATGTACATCGATTTTATGACTAAATTCATGTCAAAATTCACCGTATATAATTCGTCATATATCATGATTTTGCCCAAAACAGACTATTTATTCCTTGCGCCATTTTTTATTTTCTAGAAGAGATATGTCATGGAATATTGCTTATTTGTTGAACACTCACTGCACACTTTGCTAAAAGTTCATCGACGATTAAAAATAAATTCATTTTGAAAAATTTCATGTGAGAAACAAGAAAACCACGAAACATCGAATAAATATAAATTTTACACAAATTCAGTTTATTATTGATATTCCGGAAGTCTAATATCATCATTTCCTACGCAGGATTTTTCATTGAAGTGATTGAGTGATTATCATGTTGGCATCGCAAGTTCGAGTCCCGCCATGTCTGGTTCTTAATCCATGCCCACAATTCAACCCAGGGTGTAATTACTGTAGCGTTACGATAGTTCTGTATGAAATTTTTCTGCTGCAGTGGTTAGCATATTTTCTGTGTGTCTTGAGGAGAAATTAGACTGCACAGGGGTAGTGGATGGCTTTATCATCCCCCAGAGCAGCTACCCCTCATTGCACTCTATTACAGTGATCGAGTTCTGTATGAAATGTTTTCTACTTTTGGTTCAGTTGCTGGTTCCACACTTAATGTAACTCTTTATCATTTCAATCAACATTACTCGGTTACTTTTTGGTGCTTCCAACCTTGCTTAGAGTGAATTATAAACATAGAAAGAGTGAAGATATCCAGACCGTTTTTGAGGTTTTTTTAAATTATAAGCACTAAAGAATAAAGATATCTGACAATGACGGTTGAGGCTTATTCCAAGTCAGAAATTTTATTTTGTCAAACATGAGCCACAGATGAACCACACTTTGGCTGCGCATTCCATCAGTGACCCACGCTTGACAAAATATATTTGATTAACATTTTCTGACTTGGCTGCACAATTACATCAAGTACAAACCTCTAATCTTATACTTTCCCAACCTACTAATCAATCCCCTGCTAAAGCGCAATATTATAGAACCATCTTCAAACTCCGTAATACTCAACGTAACACTCAACGTATCTTAAACGACGCTTCAGCAAACAATGTTGTCTTCTCTTAATATTTAAACTAGTTTACATAATGTCGCAATATAATTTGTGTTCTGTTTCATCATACATGAGCCATACATGATTTGTACATCTTTTGCCTTGCCAAGCATGACCCAAAGAACGATGCACGGATTAGTCTATCACGTAGGTGCGGACCATCTATGCTTGAAGGTTCTACGACAACATTGTAGTCTTGAGATGGAATGAACAATTTATTTTCCCCGTGTGAGTTGAACCTCGGAAAACAATGCGAGCAATAAAATAAAAGCGCCCCGTGATTATCCACGGCATGTTTTGACACAAGCAAGTCAAGCAAATCAATCAATCAAATGCAGAAATTTGACAATGATAGGGAAAATTCTTATTTCTAAATCCTTAATGTTGTCAAAACTCTGGCATATTATAAATTTCGAATATATCCCAGAACAATTTATCAAAAAACTAGAAACAGTGATATGGAAATTTATTTGGAACGGGAAAGCGCAATTAATAAACAGGACCATTGTTAGCAGGGATATAAATCAAGGAGGATTAAAAATGATGAATGTAAGAATACAGATCCAGGCAATGCAAGTAAAGTGGATTTTGAAAATATTGAGAAGCGAACGTAGTCCATGGACTATGAGGGCAATTTATTATATCAATCAATATTGTGACAGTCTATCGAAAGGCAATCTTGAAAGTCTATATTTAAATTTTAAATTTGAAAGAAATGTGGCAATACCAATGTTTTATACGAGTACAGTTAATTCTTTCAAAGAAATGCGCTTGCAAAGAAATCACCCAATAACAGTCTCAGAAATTAAAATGGAAATTTTGTTTAATAACCCCCTAATCATTGATGCAGATTCAAATGAGCCTTTAGCAGCCATGCCAAAATGGGTATTTGCAAAAATAATAACAGTGGGTGACATTGTAGAAAACAGTTTATACGATTTGGCAGAAAAAATTTATTTAAATTATTACACTGTAAATATTACCCAAAGGAGAAGGCAAAATTTTATAATCAAATGTTCTGGGGAACTCCAAAAAATTTGGATGAGTGTTCCAGTAAACTGGAAAGAAGTATTGGCTCAAAATCAACAGCAAAATGAATCAAGACATGAAATTGAAAGATATAAAGAGTCTGAGTATTTGACAACAAAAAATATCTACAAAATTATTCAAAAACATCAAAATTCATCATTTGATATGCATTATGAATATATTCGAAACAAGCTCCACCTGTCTCAACCCATTAATTGGAACAATATTTTCAAATTTGATATTTCAAATAAGTATAAAGAACTAAGTTATAAAATTGCTCATAATGGACTTCCCACAGGAAGTAAGCTCAAGTACTGGTATGAGAAAGAATCAGGAAAGTGCATCCTTTGCAATACTAAAATTGAAGAGGATTGTTTTCATTTATTTTATGCATGTGATTTTGTTAGGGACTTTTGGAGATGGTGTGGTGCTGAATCGTTAACTCCTGATGAAATAATAGGTAACAACATATCAGAAAAAGCTAAATTAATAATTGTATTATGCGGGAAAGCAACTATTTGGCAATATAGAAATTCAGTCAAGTATGATGAAATAGCGAAAACTCAGATTGATATAAGAGCAATAATGAAATGTAAAAATTTTTGGATCCGCACAAATGATGGTACTCTTAAATAAACAAGCATTTTTACAGGATGAATATGTTCGTAATTTAATGAGCAAGCCTTTATTCAACTGATAATGACAGCACAACACCATTTTTTTTTTTTCATTAGTCTAATGAGCACATTTCTGATTTAGATAAATCTGGTATGTTATGTTAATTGCATATGATAATATTATTACTGGCCATTTCAATTACACTGCAGGTTTGGTGGGGTGGAAAAGGTATGTTTTTCACCACCATCTTGTAGGGGTGTTTGATCTGTCTAATTTGTGAAAATTTCTTTTCTCATGCTACAACTACCGGTACTTAATTAAAAAACAAAATATATAATCATTATGATAACATTGAAATCTTCTGGAATATACAACATTCATGAATATCAAACTCATCATCATCATCATATTGGTCTGTATAAACATACGGGTAAAATGGATTATTGGATTGTATTTTTCATTTAATTTTTGTTTTTGTCTATGCACTTATTGTTGTTATTATTATCCTAAATTATTCGGAATATTTCTACTTGGCAAAAACAAAAATGTTGGTGTTACCAATCTCATGTGATTCGTGTTTGGAAAATTATAATTGGCTTGATCAAAACAAATGAAAAAAAAAAATCCGTTTGGCATTGGGTTTTATTGGAAAAAAAAAAAAATCAATCAATCAAACCAAGCCCACCTCGGTGGTTCAGTCGGTTAAGCACGACCGTATTGTCCGGATGGCCGATGGTTCGATGCTTGATCGTTTCACCACCGAATGTGCCATTCAGCAAGGCACTTTGCGGGTAGCTGTAACATATAACAGATGCACAGTCGCTACAAAGTTTCGTGCCTAACGGTTTGAGGTTTCCTACATTTTTGAATAGCTCAAAAGACCATTTTACAATATTTTTGGTCAGCGAGGGGTGCACAGGATCATACCTCCCCCTTAATACGATACTGTCTGTAATACCCTGTGTATATTCCTCAAACAAAACTAATGTGGCTGTAAGTTTCGTCATATTTGTCCATGGAAACCTAGAAACCATTTTAGATAAATTTTCAAATTAAAAAGCACTTGGTCTTCGAAACCGTCTTTGTGTATTTAACAGATGGCGGAGGGTGTGACCAGAAACTTATTTTGTGGCATGTTTTAAACTTTCTTTTAGGTTTTGTTTGCTTTCCTGATAACTCTCTAATGTTATATCTTTATTTGTATTGCCCTTTGTGTCAACAGAGGCGTCGAAATAAACTATGTCTCTGTCTATAAGCAGAAAATTAGAGTTGTCAATCAGCATGCGCCCTCACCCCAAGTAGTTGGAAATAGGGAAATATATTTGAAAATTGCTGTTTGTTAAAAAAGTTACACTGGTGATTAACATGTTTGTATTGCAGGTTGAAGGTTTCAGGTTCGAGTCTTGCTCATAAATTTCTGTGTCCAAGCAAGGCAGTAAGGTTTGCCTAAACGTAACCAACCAATGGCCATTGAAATGATGAAGGCACCGTAAAATAAGTACCAGCAACTGCTCTTGAAGCCATGAGTGTGAAACATTCAAGAGAGGACTAGACCACTATATTAAAGTGCATAGAGTGGTATGTGCCCTGGGCGATGTTGCCCATCTTTAAACTCAGGGTGATTACAGATGTAGGTGTGGCCGAACCAAACCATGTCTTTCCAACAACACTAACCCTGTTCATCTATTTACATATCTCATGCTACCAAGCACGTGCCACAGATAAATCATGCCTGAAAAGTTATCCACTGGGGAGACCATCCAGGGTTTGATTTTTGCTCACTGTTCAGCTAAATGTACAATTTTAAAACAAAGCCATCACAAAATGTGATTTTCCAACTAAAATCCCCTGATATCCTGATCTAATGATACAGAAAAATATCAATCAACATTTCTAATATGGAATGAAACATGAGCATCGATTATACTGCGATAAGGAGACGTCGCCACTTAAACTATGACTTTCCCAGCATGAGTCACTTAGACAAAGTTTCAAATAAAGGTAATTTAAAGCCCTGAATATGGGGATTTTGGGATTACCTTAACATATTTCCTGTGTATCATTCGGGATTATTTAATAAAAAGAATACGAGTGGTAGAACATCACCCGGAGCAGATACCATTCACAGCACTCCACTATAATGGTTCGACTCAGTGGGTGGCGGTTCATACCCTGGTCAAATTGGTACCAGTATAAACATCGAATAAAATTTGCAAAAATTTTCTGGTTTAATTAATTTCTAGTATAAACTAAAATGATTTGAACTAAAATGCTTGTTCCACCGGGTTATGATGGATTTTTATTTTATCCTATGGGATAGATCAATCACCATAGGCATCTCACAGTTAATTCATTGTAAATTTCATCAGACGTATGTGCTATTTCTTGGGTACGAATTGACGAAACGGGCAAAAACATGGACTTACTACTACATGGACCAAAAAACATACTACTACATGGACCAAAAACATACTACTACAAAAACATACTACTACATGGACCAAAAACATACTACTACATGGACCAAAAACATACTACTACATGGACCAAAAAAAACATTCTGGACCAAAAACATTCTGGTTCAAATTGACCATGGTTCGAGTTGACTGGTAACCTGACTGTGTATGAAATGTTTTTTTTTTCTTTTTGCCAGTGTTATGTTTTGTATTGGAGCTATATCATCGGGCACCACTTACACCCTTCATGAAAAAGATTGGTAAACATCGATAAATTCTCTAACAAGTTAAAATTTGGGGGAAAAATCTTTCACTTATCTACATATTAACATAAAATATGACGTAAAATATATATTTAATTTTTTTATTGAAATTCACCCAAAGCAAAGTCGCGTACAATGACTTAGATAATAGTCACTTTAAAAAGCAGAGAGGTAGTTGAAATTATAGTACTGATAACAGCAACTGCGATCTGAGGAGAAGACACTCCAGAGGAGATGGAACTGCAATAATAAAGTGTTTCCTTAGTCTTCTCGTTTAATATACAAGAAATACCTTTCAAACTGTACCTTAATCTATATTCAAAACCACAACCATTCGTTGGTAAAAATATAAATCAACATTTTTTTAATATGGACAAAGCATGACTGTCTGTGATAGACATTGTCATACTTGATAGAAAATCCAATATAAATTCGGAGCCCGGGTTGTTGCTTCTGCCTTGCTTAGAGAGAATCTTAAAACAAAACAAAAAAGGATATCAGACAATACCCAAATATTAAGGGTTGAGGCTTATCCAAGCCAGGAATTTTGTTTTGTCAAACATGAGCCACAGATGAACCACATCTTGGCTGGGCGATCCATTAGTGACCCACGCTTAACAAAATATATTTGATCAACATTTTCTTACTGGGCTGTTCATCTACATCAAGTACAAACCTCTAATCTTATACTTTCCCAACCTACTAAGCAATCCCCTGCTAAAGCGCAATATTATAGAACCATCTTCAAACTCTGTAACACTCAACGTATCTCAAACGACGCTTCAGCAAACAATGTTATCTTCTCTTAATATTTAAACTAGTTTACATAATGTCGCAATATAATTTGTGGTCTATTTCATCATACATGAGCCAGGGATTAGTCTGTCACATAGGTGTGGACCATCTATGCGAGCAACAAAATAAAAGCGCCCCGTGATTATCCACGACATGTTCAGACACAAGCAAGTCAAGCAAATCAATCAATCAAACCAAGCCTGCCTCGGTGTTTCAAGTCGTTTAATCGCGATCGTATTGTCCGGATGGCCGATGGTTCTATGCTTGATCGTTTCACCACCAAGCGTGCCCTTCAGCAAGGCACGTTGTGGGTAGCTGTAACATATAACAGATACACAGTCACTACAAAGGTTCGTGCCTAACGGTTGTTGGGTATGAGCCCCCCGGTAGGTTCACGGCCAGGCCATAGCATGAAAAGCGAGTCAATTAGAAAGTTTATTATGTCAAGTATGAGCCACAAATGAACCAGAGCCTCGGCAGAGCCATCAGTGTCTCTCACTTGTAGTGCATCACTGAGTGGGAAAAACGATGGTGGCTTAATTTGGGAATTATGAAATATCATTCGGCAGGCAAAACATTTTGCTAAAAACTAGCATTTTCACAATAAAACAACCAGAAATCACTGTGAAGCACAATAAAATTTCGAAAGAGGGGATTTCAGGACTAACATGTGTAATAACTATTGCACACCCAAAGCACGCGAAAAAATATAGGTTTCCCCCCCCCTCTAATACAATAGTGTCTGTAATAGCCTGTGTATATTCCTCAAACAAAACTAATGTGGCTGTAAGTTTCATCATATTCATATATGGAAACCTGGAAACCCTTTTAGATTAATTTTTAAATTGAAAAAGCAACTCGAAACCGTCTTTGTGTATTTAACAGATGGGTACGTCGCCCTGATCATTTAAAAGGGGTTGGAATATTTCCGAGATGTTGATATGAAAATCATTGCAATAAATAACAACCTTAATGATAAATTTTTTGAACATTTTTTCAATAAAAAATACTCTTTCTATCTCTTCTAACCCCCAGAACGCCACCTCTCCTCCCGCTGTTGATAGGAATCATCACTATTTGGTGTGGAATATTCACATCTTCACATATTTAATGACGTCATATATTCTTGAGCAACCCCCCCCCTCCCTACAGGTAGCAGGTCCCCTTGATGGTACGACCCGTCAATGAGTGATAAGCAGAAGATTGGAGATGTCAATCAGGGGATTTTAGTTGAAAAATCATATTTTTTTGATGGTTTTGTTTTAAGTTTTTAATCTAACATGTTTTATCAAGCATGATATGCTGTTACATCAGGTAATTTTAGGCATGGTTCATCTGTGGCTCATGCTTGGAGAAATAAAAGTAGTAAATAAATGAACAGGGTTACGTTGTTGGAAAGACATGGTTCGGTTCGGTTACATCCACCTAAGTAATCACTATGGGTTGAAAGATAGGCATACAACATCGTCCAGGGCATATACCATTTATCGCATTCTATTATAGTGGCTCAGTTTTTTTCTTGGATGTTTTCAAATTTTTTTTTTCATAGCCACTTCTTCGAGTGGATCATCCTGACCAAGGCCCCTTTTATCAGCGGCCACTCATTGATGGACAGGATTGGCCATGCTATTACAGTTTAGAGCGCAGTTTCTGGTATTTGGGCTATTACATTTTGTGGTTCCTTTTTCATAAAATTGGCCGTTAATTGTCCCAGTCTAAGCGTTGCTTACATCTTGCAATGAGGCAAAATTCGGTAAAAAAATAGTGGCAAGCTGGATTTACGAGGACTCAAACCTGAGACCTCCTGCCTGCGATATGTTTTTTTTCATTAAAATATGTTCTGCTCAGAATGAGTCATGAAAGGATATAGTGTCAAGTATGGTTTATCTATGGCTCATGCTTGGAAAAGTTCATTTCTTACCATGAATTCACTCTATACAAGGCTGAACAGGTATTATAAAGTGTGGTGATTGGTATCTGCTCTGGGCGACAGCAAGGCTATCTAACACTTCTTGGCCTCTCTCCTAACAAACAGGAAATATATTAGGGCAATTCTGAAACCTGCTCAGGCTATTTATATGTTATGATTGATTTACTTTATAACGCAGACTCAGAGGTTGCATTTGACATGTCAGCGATATTGAATATTCAACAATGTATATTTTCCTTGTGGGTCAACTATTCAGGCATCACCAAACCTAGACCTATGCTTTGTGTATTTTGTGAAATAAAAAAAGGATAATTACTTGCTTGACCATGTTTCATTTCAGTTCTGTTCACAAAATATTATTCCTGAGATTTTTTTCAAGAGGAACACTAATGCGTGATTTTCCCAATGTTTTTTCAAGGGGAGCACTGAAGTACATATTTAAAATAATTCATAGTTGAGTATTACATTGACACAAGGAAGGGGGTGCGTTTGGAAAGTGCTGTCACCTGCCAATGGCATCCTTACAATAAAGCGACATTGTCCCATACTTGGTCAGATATATATTATACCTCATGGTTTATATTTCCCTTTCATGTATATGCACTGACATACGTATAAAACAAAAATTTGTTTATTGATCAAAATATTATTCGGTAAAAATTTACGGAGGGTGTGGGGTGGAAGAGACATGTCACCCAGAGTTTTGAAAAGACTTAGAATCCCAAGAAGATTATGAAATTGTATATAAAAACCTTTGAAAATTGAATATATTGCATCTGCTTGATTTTTTTATTCAATGAGAACCTACCCCTCATTGCACTGTACTATAGTAATCGAGCTCTGTATGAAAGGTTTTCTACTTTTGTTTGTTTTTCTACTTTTGCATTATAGCCGGGGGGTGCATTTCCCCTCACCCCAAGTAGTTGACCCATAGGGAAAATATATATCAACAAATATTCAATATTACCTAGTGGTGCATACCTCTCAACCCAATATTCAATATTGCTGGCATGTCAAATGCAACCTCTGGAGACGCGTAAAAAAGTGAATCACAATAACATATAAATACCCCGTGCTGGTTTAAGAATCGCCCTAACGTATTTCTTATACGTTGTGAGAGGGACTTGAAGTGATAGATAGTCTTACTATTGCCCAGGGCAGATACCTGCACATTAGTCTTGGGTTCGAGTCTTGCTTATAAATTTTTGTTTCGTAAGCTTTGCCTAAAAGTAACCAACCAACAGTCAAATAAATAGAAAAGGCACCATAAAATGAAGTACCAGCAACAGCACTCTAAGCCATGAGTGGGAACCATCCAAGAAAGAACTGAACTAGTGGCATGTGCCTCGGGCGATGTTATATGCTCGACTTTGAACCCAGGGTGATTATTAAGTTAGGTGTGGCCAAACCGAACAAGCATGAGCCACAGATGAACCACACCTTGTTTGCGTGATCCGTCTGTGACACACGATTAGTAAAATATATTTCATCAACACGCTAGCATGAGCATCGGTTATACTGTGATAAGGAGACAAAAATAATTATTTTATGACATAGAACATCAGATGAAGAATCAAAGAAGTTTATATCAGGATCCTTCAGTATCTACATATTAACAAGTAAACACCAACAACACAAGTACAGCTTCACTATTTGCAACATACTGTTGCAACATAACAACATAAAGGCAACATACTGCTATGTCATGGCCTTGTGGTTATGATGTTCGCAGGTTGAAGGTCTCGAGTTCGAGTCCTGTTATTAATTCGCACCAAACACTCAACCCAGATTGTAATAACTTCGGTCGGCTGAGCTGACTCTATAACCCTGATCCAATGACTCTATAACCCTGATCATCTACAGGTGGCCACTGGTCCACCCCAAGAAGTGGTTATAAATAGCAAAACATAGGAAGTAAAAGATAATCAATTTCTACTCAAGAAATGTCGCAACAAAGACTTTCTAACTTGTAGTCTCTTAAAAAGCAGAGAGCTAGAGTGTGTTGTGAGGGGTAATTAATTGGAAGAATGGAAGTGTTAGATGACCGACACCCAGGGCAGCTATCACTGAATGCACTTTATTATAGTGGTTCACATTTGTAGGCATTACTTCTCATGCAATTGCTAACTTATTTTCTGTGTGCCATAATGAGGCGATTAAATAAAGGAATAAAAGTATTAGGTAACTTCAACATCACCCAGAGCAACTACCACCCACTGCACTCTACTGTATTGATTCGCATCTGTATGAAATGCTTTTGGTGCAATTGCTGGCTTTACAACTCTTTATCATATTAACCAGCATAAGTCGATTACTTTTTGGTGCTTCCAACCTTCCTTGAATTAATAAATCAGAAAAATAAGATTGGATTAAACTAAAATATAAAAAAAGCTTCAAACACAATATTTGAGAATAGTTGTAGTTGATTTTAATCCCCAAATAATAATCCAGCTTCAGCAGCTACTAACACATGAGTACGTTTTTAAGTGATGAAAATAATTGTGAAGATGACAGATACGAGTTGTCTTTCTGCCGAATATAGAGAAAGGATGGAATTGTCTTAAATCAAAACTTTAATAGTATAGCATGTGTGCAGCAGAATCATGATTTATTTCAAATTTTACAACAATGTACATCGATTGTATGACTAAATTCATGACAAAATTCACCGTATATAATTCGTTATATATCATGATTTTGCCCAAAACAGACTATTTATTCCATGCGCTATTTTTTATTTTCTAGAAGAGATATGTCATGGAATATTGCTTATTTGTTGAACACTCACTGCACACTTTACTATAGGGGTGCCTGGTTAGCTCAATAGGTAAAGCGTTGGGAATACGCTTCGAGCTCCTCATCTCTGATTGCTCTGACATGGATTCTGATCTTGTAACGGACGATCATATACAATAGGTCATTGACAATTCATTGACGATTGAAAATAAATCAATTTTCAAAAAATTTTACGAAAAAACCAATAAAAAATCTATGGAACACTTAATAAAAAATCAAACAAATATAAATTTCACACAAATAATTTGAATCATTAATAATATTTCTGAAGTTTAATATCGTTGTATAATGAGCAGAATTCTTTTTATTGGAGCGATGGCCCAGAGAATATCATGTTGGCATCACAAGTTCGAGTCCCGCCATGTCAGGTTCTTAATCCATGCCCACAATTCAACCCGGGGTGTAATTACTGTAGCGTTACGATAGTTCTGTATGAAATGTTTTCTGCTGCAGTGGTTAGCATATTTTCTGTGTATCTTGAGGAGAAATTAGACTGTAGAGGGGTAGTGGATGGCATTATCATCACCAGAGCAGCTACCCCTCATTGCACTCTATTACAGTGATCGAGTTCTGTGTGAAATGTTTCCTACTTTTGGTTCAGTTGCTGATTTCACTTTAGGTAACTCTTTATCATATTAATCAACATTAGTCGGTTACTTTTTGGTGCTGCCAACCTTGCTTAGAGTGAATTATAAACATAGAAAGAGTGAAGATATCCAGACTATTTTTGAGGTTTTTTTTAATTAAAAGAATGGAGATATCTGACAATGACGGTTGAGGCTTGCTTATCCCCAAGCCAGAAATTTGATTTTGTCAAACATGAGCCACAGATGAACCACACCTTGGCTGTGCATTCCATCAGTGACCCACGCTTGACAAAATATATTTGATCAACATTTTCTGACTGGGTTGCTCATCTACATCAAGTACAAACCTATAATCTTATACTTTCCCAATCTACTAAGCAATCCCCTGCTAAAGCGCAATATTATAGAACCATCTTCAACCTCCGTAACACTCAACGTATCTCAAACGACGCTTCAGCAAACAATGTTATCTTCTCTTAATATTTAAACTAGTTTACGTAATGTTGCAATATAATTTATGGTCTGTTCCATCATACATGAGCCATGTATGATTTGTACATCTTTTGTCTTGTCAAGCATGGCCCAAAGAACGAAGCACGGATTAGTCCATCACGTATGTGCGGACCATCTATGCTTGAAGGGTCTACAACAACATTGTAGTCTTGAGATGGAATGAACAATTTTATTTTCCCCGCGTGAGTTGAATCTCAGAAAAAACAATGCAAGCAATGAAATAAAAGCTCCCTGTGATTATCCACAGCGTGTTTAGACACAAGCAAGTCAAGCAAATCAATCAATCAAACCAAGCCCGCCTCGGTGGTTCAGTCGCCTAAGCGCCATCGTATTGTACGATTGGCTGATGGTTCGATGCTTGATCGTTCCACCACCAAGCCCTTCAGCAAGGCACTTCGCGGGTAGCTGTAACATATAACAGATGCACAGTCACTACAAAGGTTCGTGCCTAACGGTTTGAGGTTTCCTACATTTTTAAATAGCTCAAAAGACCATTTTACAACATTTTTAGTCAGCGAGGGGTGCATAGGATCATACCTCCTCCTAAATACAATAGTATCTGTAATAGCCTGTGTATATTCCTCAAACAAAACTAATGTGGCTGTAAGTTTCGTCATATTCGTTCATGAAAACCTCGAAACCATATTAGATTAAATTTCAAATTGACAAAGCGCTTGGTCCTCAAAACCGTCTTTGTGTATTTAACAGATGACGGAGGGTGTGACCAGAAACTTATTTTGTGGCTTGTTTTAAACTGACTTTTAGGTTTTGTTTGCTTTCCTGATAACTCTGTAATGTTATATCTTCATTTGTATTGCCCTTTGTGTCAATAGAGGCGTCGAATAAACTATGTCTCTGTCTATAAGCAGAAAATTAGAGTTGTCAATCAGAATGCTCCCTCACCCCAAGTAGTTGGAAATAGGAAAATATATTTGAAAATTGCTGTTTGTTAAAAAAGTTAAACTGGTGATTAACATGTTTGTATTGCAGGTTGAAGGTCTCAGGTTCGAGTCTTGCTCATAAATTTCTGTGTCCAAGCAAGGCAGTAAGGTTTGCCTAAACGTAACCAACCAATGGCCATTGAAATGATAAAGGCACCATAAAAAAATATAGTACCAGCAACTGCTCTTAGGCCATGAGTGTGAAACATTCAAGAGAGGACTAGACCACTATATTGAAGTGCATAGAGTGGTATATGCCCTGGGCGATGTTGTATGCCCATCTTTAAACTCCGGGTGATTACGGAGGTAGGTGTGGCTGAATCAAACCATGTCTTTCCAACAACACTAACCCTGTTCATCTATTCACATATCTCATGTTACCAAGCATGTGCCACAGATAAATCATGCCTAAAAAGTTTGTCACTGGGAAGATCATCCAGGGTTTTATTTTTGCTCACTGTTCAGCTAAATATACAATTTTAAAACGAAGCCATCACAAAATGTGATGACAACTTCAATCTTCTACTTATCTACTGAAATCTCATAATTTCACAGCTATATATTCTGATCTCATGATACAGAAAAATATCAATCAACATTTCCAATATGGAACAAAATACGAGCTTCGATTATACTGTAATAAGGAGACTTCGCCACTTAAAAGTTGATCAAAAATCAACTAATTCGATAGAATTTCATCAAAAAAATAATAATTTTATGACATAGAACATCAGATGAAGAATCAAAGAAGTTTATATCAGGATCCTTCAGTATCTACATATTAACAAGTAAACAACAACAACACAAGTACAGCTTCACTATTTGCAACACACTGTTGCAACATAACAACATAAAGGCAACAGGTTGAAGATCTCAAGTTCAAGTCCTGGTGAGTCTGGTAAATCCATGCCCAGCACTCAACCCAGGGTGTAATAACTTGGTAAGCCTAGCTGAACCTAAAAGATCAAGTCTTTCCAACAACTCTAACCCTAACTGTCTGTAAGTGGCCGTATGTACTGAGCCTTGGTCTGGGTGATCCACTCCGAGAAGTGGCAATAAATAATATTTTCACACATAAATTTATCGATTTAGTCTCCAGCAAGGTCTCCTACAAGTCCCTATCTAACAGTCACTTGAAAAGCAGGGACCTAATTGAAAATATAGTACCAGCAACTTCAGTCTGAGGAGAAGAAATCACAAAGGAGATGAAACATAAAATAAAGTGCAGTGAGTGGCATCTGCTCTGGGCAATGATAATACCATCTACCACTTATTTCAGTCACTTCTTATGACACTCAAGAAATACCTTTCAAACTGTTGCTCAGTTCAAACTATTAAAAATGTGTTATTTCCAACTTCAAACAAATTGTGAGTTTTGGGGTTGGGGTGTGGGGGGGGGGGGGGGGTGCTTCAAATTAAATTGCTGCAATTGACAGTATATTTTATGTGTGTTGTAAGAGTTAAGTGATTGGAAGAATGGAAGTGTTAGGTGACTTTACCGACAGCCAGGGCAGATATCAATGATTGCACTTTATTATAGTGGTTCTCATTTGTAGGCATTATTTTCTGTGTGTCATAAGAGGCGATTAAAAAAAGAAATAGAAATATTATGTAACTTCAACAGCACCCAGAGCAACTACCAACCACTGCACTCTACTATATTGATTCGCTTCTGTATGAAATGCTTTTGGTGCAATTGCTGGCTTTACAACTCTTTATCATATTAACCAGCATAAGTCGGTTACTTTTTGGTGCTTCCAACCTTCCTTGAATTAATAAATCAGAAAAATAAGATTGGATTAAACTAAAATATAAAAAATGCTTTAAACACAATATTTGAGAATAGTTGTAGTTGATTTTGATCCACAAATAATAATCCAGCTTCAGCAGCTACTAACACATGAGTACGTTTTTAAGTGATGAAAATAGTTGTGAACATGACAGATACGAGTTGTCTTTCTACCGAATATAGAGAAAAGATGGAATTGTCTTAAATCAAAACTTTAATAGTATAGCATGTGTGCAGCAAAATCATGATTTATTTCAAATTTTACAACAATGTACATCGATTGTATGACTAAATTCATGTCAAAATTCACCGTATATAATTCGTCATATATCATGATTTTGCCCAAAACAGACTATTTATTCCATGCGCTATTTTTTATTTTCTAGAAGAGATATGTCATGGAATATTTCTCATTTGTTGAACACTCACTGCACACTTTACTATAGGGGTGCCTGGTTAGCTCAATAGGTAAAGCGTTGGGAATACGCTTCGAGCTCCTCATCTCTGATCGCTCTGACATGGATTCTGATCCTGTAACGGATGATCATATGCAATAGGTTGTCATATGGTTAAGTTGTATCCTCAGCTTTCCTCTCCCCCATGATAAAAACCAAATCCTATCCTATAGCAGTACTTCATAGATTGCTTTCTACTCAGAGCACAGTTGCTGGTGCGATATATTATTGTAGCTGCATTAGGCACTACTTCCACCCTTGCTCTAAAAATTCATTGACGATTAAAAATAAATCAATTTTCAAAAAATTTTATGAAAAAACCAATAAAAAACCCATGGAACACTCGATAAAAAATCAAACAAATATAAATTTCACACAAATAATTCGATTTATTAATAATATTTCAGAAGTTTAATATCATCGTATAATGAGCAGAATTCTTTTTATTGGAGCGATGGCCCAGTGATTATCATGTTGGCATCACAAGTTCGAGTCCCGCCACGACAGGTTCTTAATCCATGCCCACAATTCAACCCAGGGTGTAATAACTGTAGCGTTAAGATAGTTCTGTATGAAATGTTTTCTGCTGCAGTGGTTAGCATATTTTCTGTGTGTCTTGAGGAGAAATTAGTCTGTAGAGGGGTAGTGGATGCCTTTATCATCACCCAGAGCAGCTACCCCTCATTGCACCCTATTATAGTGATCGAGTTCTGTATGAAATGTTTCCTGCTTCTGGTTCAGCTGCTGATTTCACACTTTATGTAACTCTTCATCATATTAGTCGGTTACTTTTTGGTGCTTCCAACCTTGCTTAGAGTGAATTATAAATGCACAAAAAATAAAGATATCCAGACCATTTTTGAGGTTTTTTTAATTAAAAGAATGGAGATATCTGACAATGACGGTTGAGGCTTGCCTAACCCCAAGTCAGAAATTTGATTTTGTCAATCATCAGCCACAGATGAACCCCACCTTGGCTGTGCGATCCATCAGTGACCCACGCTTAACAAAATATATTTGATCAACATTTTCTGACTGGGCTGCTAATCTACATCAAGTACAAACCTCTAATCTTATACTTTCCCAACCTACTAAGCAATCCCCTGTTAAAGCGCGATATTATAGAACCATCTTCAACCTCCGTAACACTCAACGTATCTCAAACGTAGTCTGTCACGTAGGTGAGGAACATCTATGTTTGAAGGTTCTACAACAACATTGTAGTCTTGAGATGGAATGAACAATTTATTTTCCCCGCGTGAGTTGAATCTCAGAAAACAATGAGAGCAATAAAATAAAAGCACCCCATGATTATCCACAGCGTGTTTAGACACAAGCAAGTCAAGCAAATCAATCAATCAAACTAAGCCTGCCTCGGTGGTTCAGTCGGTTAAGCGCGACCGTATTGTCCGGATGGCTGATGGTTCGATGCTTGATCGTTTCACCACCGTGTGTGCCATTCAGCAAGGCACTTCGCGGGTATCTGTAACATATAACAGATGCACAGTCGCTACAAAGTTTCGTGCCTAACGGTTTGGGGTTTCCTACATTTTTAAATAGCTCAAAAGACCATTTTACAATATTTTTGGTCAGCGAGTAGTGCATAGGATCATACCTCCTCCTAAATACAATAGTATCTGTAATAGCCTGTGCATATTCCTCAAACAAAACTAATGTGGCTGTAAGTTTCGTCATATTCGTTCATGGAAACCTCGAAACCATATTGGATTAAATTTCAAATTGAAAAAGCACTTGGTCCTCGAAACCATCTTTGTGTATTTAACAGATGGCGGAGGGTGTGACCAGAAACTTATTCCGTGGTATGTTTTAAACTTTCTTTTAGGTTTTGTTTGCTTTCCTGATAACTCTGTAATGTTATATCTTTATTTGTATTGCCCTTTGTGTCAACAGAGGCGTCGAAATAAACTATGTCTCTGTCTATAAGCAGAAAATTACAGTTGTCAATCAGCATGCGCCCTCACCCCAAGTAGTCAGGAATAGGGAAATATATTTGAAAATTGCTGTTAGTTAAAAAAGTTAAACTGGTGATTAACATGTTTGTATTGCAGGTTGAAGATTTCAGGTTCGAGTCTTGCTCATAAAGTTCTGTGTTCAAGCAAGGCAGTAAGGTTTGCCTAAACGTAACCAACCAATGGCCATTGAAATGATAAAGGCACCATAAAAATATAGTACCAGCAACTGCTCTTGAAGCCATGAGTGTGAAACATTCAAGAGAGGACTAGACCACTATATTAAAGTGCATAGAGTGGTATGTGCCCTGGGCGCAGGTGTATGCCCATCTTCAAACTCAGGGTGATTACAGATGTAGGTGTGGCCGAACCAAACCATGTCTTTCCAACAACACTAACCCTGTTCATCTATTTACATATCTCATGTTACCAAGCATGTGCCACAGATAAATCATGCCTGAAAAGTTATCCACTGGGGAGACCATCCAGGGTTTGATTTTTGCTCACTGTTCAGCTAAATATACAATTTTAAAACAAAACCGTCACAAAATGTGATTTTTCAACTAAAATCCCATGATTGAACCTAAAAGATCAAGTCTTTCCAACAACTCTAACCCTAACTGTCTGTAAGTGGCCGCATGTACTGAGCCTTGGTCAGGGTGATCCACTCCGAGAAGTGGCAATAAATAATATTTCACACATACATTTATCGATTTAGTCTCCAGCAAGGTCTCCTACAAGTCCCTATCTAACAGTCACTTGAAAAGCAGGGACCTAATTGAAAATATAGTACCAGCAACTTCAGTCTGAGGAGAAGAAATCACAGAGGGGATGAAACTGATAAAATAAAGTGCAGTGAGTGGCATCTGCTCTGGGCAATGATAATACCATCTATCACTTATTTCAGTCACCTCTTATGACACCCAAGAAATACCTTTCAAACTGTTGCTCAGTTCAAACTATTAAAAATGTGTTATTTCCAACTTCAAACAAATTGTGAGTTTTGTCAGCAATGGAATGTGTTGATAAGGTCCATCAGTTACTGATGGTTGACAGAACTTTTGATCGGGGGATCAAATTATAATATGAAATGGTTTCCGCTGCAATTGCCAACATATCTCATATGAGTTGTGAGGGGTAATTAATTGAAAGAACAGAAGTGATAGATGACTTTACCAATGCCCAGAGCAGATACCACTGACTGTACTTTATTATAGTGGTTCTCATTTGTAGGCATTACTTCTCATGCAATTGCTCCCTTTTTTTCTGTGTGTCATAAGGCGCGAGTAAATAAAGAAATAGAAGTATTATATAACTTCAACATCACCCAGGGCAACTACGACCCACTGCACTCTACTATAATAAAACAATATATACGGCGCAGCAACGTATAAGTTTCAGAAACAAAAGTTTTGGAAAAAAGTAGCGACTTATCGGCCGCAAAATACGATAATGCATTATAGTTTCATCAAAAAAATATTAATTTCATGACATAGAACATCAGATGAAGAATCAAAGAAGTTTATATCAGGATCCTTCAGTATCTACATATTAACAAGTAAACACCAACAACACAAGTACAGCTTCACTATTTGCAACATACTGTTGCAACGTAACAACATAAAGGCAACATACTGCTATGTCATGGTGGTTATAATGTTCGCAGGTTGAAGATCTCGAGTTCGAGTCCTGCCAAGTCCAGTTAATCCACGCCCAACACTCAACCCAGAGTGTAATAACTTCGGTCGGCTCAGCTGAACTGGAAAGCGAGTGTGTTGTGAGGGGTATTTAATCGGAAGAATGGAAGTGTTAAATGACTGACACCCAGGGCAGATATCACTGATTGTACCTTATTATAGTGGTTCTCATTTGTAGGCATTACTTCTCATGCAATTGCTAACTTATTTTCTGTGTGTCATAATAAGGCGATTAAATAAAGAAATAAGTGTTAGGTAACTTCAACATCACCCAGGGCAACTACGACCCACTGCACTCTACTATCTTGATTCGCTTCTGTATGAAATGCTTTTGGTGCAATTGCTGGCTTTACAACTCTTTATCATATTAACCAGCATAAGTCGATTACTTTTTGGTGCTTCCAACCTTCCTTGAATTAATAAATCAGAAAAATAAGATTGGATTAAACTAAAATATAAAAAATGCTTTAAACACAATATTTGAGAATAGTTGTAGTTGATTTTGATCCACAAATAATAATCCAGCTTCAGCAGCTACTAACACATGAGTACGTTTTTAAGTGACGAAAATAATTGTGAACAGAATATAGAGAAAGGATGGAATTGTCTTAAATCAAAACTTTAATAGTATAGCATGTGTGCAGCAAAATCATGATTTGTTTCAAATTTTACAACAATGTACATCGATTGTATGATTAATTCACGTCAAAATTCACTGTATATAATTCGTCATATATCATGATTTTGCCCAAAACAGACTATTTATTCCATAAAGCTTCCTAGACCTGCTACTCAAAACCTGAAGAAAATAGAGGTCACCACAAAAAATCGAGCTTAAATACAATATTCTGATATATAATACTTGTAGGATGGTTTTGTCGTGTTTATCATAATCCTGAAATTATACTAAATGCTTTAAAATCTCCAAAATAGAGCTGGGCCAAATCAGGTATATTTTGCACCGGCATACCGCCGCCAAAATGTCGGTATTAACGGTATGCAAAGCCATTTTCTGCTATCAAAAACATGCAAAGACATGCTATTGTTCGGTGAGCAACACGATGGGCGACCTAGTTCAAACAAAGCAGGTACATACCTCTAAATGCGGGGGGGGGTTGTTGTTCCATGACATTGTAAAAGTTCAATTGAGGCAATAGCAGGCGTAAGTGGTCTGTAGACTGATTTTGATCGTTACTTGATGTGATAATATATCAACTTGAACTTTTGAAAAACTCAATATTTTTACCGTTATAACAATATGCTGCCCAGCTCTACGTTAAAAAAAATTGCGCAATATTCTGGGATTTGTTGTCTTTAAGCAGTGTAATATATTTAAAGGAAAGATGTAGCAGATGGTTTTACCAACACTCTGAGCAGATACTATCACTGCACACTACTTTTGTGGTTCAATTCTGCATAGAATATTCCAATATTTTCCACTAAAAGTTTAGTTGCTGGGTTCACATTTCGTAGTAGCTCTCTGCCAGGGAAATAATGGAAGTTAGTTGGTTCACCTTAAGTTCAGCTCCTGGAACAAAGTACTGCAATAGAGCTCAGGTTGAAATTAGGTGATGTGACGATGAATCGATATCGGTAATTTTCAATGTGATACTTAGAGTAACTGCAATAGAGACTAGGCTGGAAGGATATAATCAAGTAATGAAGCCTTAGCATAAGATAGGATATCCATTAATTACAGATGGGAGATGCTATGGCAAGTGCGCAAAAAATTTGATCGCTTGACTGGACCCACCTCAAAATAATGATTCATGTTTCCAACAATATCATTACAGGTTGGAAGTCGGGTATGGTTTTACCATTGACCAGGGCAGATACCACTCACTGCACTTTATAATAGCAATTGAGCCTCACCTCAGCTGATGAATGAATAAGCAGAAAGTATATTAGCAAAACAAATCCCAAATATTTTTAAAAACTGCAACATTTTGTTGGAAAAGTTAAACTGGTGATTATGATGTTTGTTTTGCAGGTTTAAGGTCTCAGGTTCGAGTCCTTGTGAGTTCCATTCATAATTTGATTTTCATTGAATTTTGCTTTTTCAAGGTCAAAAGCAGCAACAAAAGGCACCAACCAAATGAAGTAGCAGCAACTGCACCCTAAGTTGAAAAGCTCATGAACTGAAGTGTATGATAGAGTGCAGTGAGAGGTATCTGCCCTGGGCAATAGTTCAACCCGGAGTGATTACTTGAGTATGTGTGGCCGAACCGAATAACGTCTTTCTCATACACAAATCCTGTTCATCTATTTACATATTTTATTTCGCCAAGCATGATCGGGAGATAAACCACAGATGATCTATCAGCATATCATGCTTGGTCAAAAACTCTTGTCACCGGGAAGATAATCCAGCGTTGTATTTATGCTCACTGTTCTGCTGAATGTACAATTTTAAAACAAAACCAACTGTTAGAGCTGGGCGGCATGGGGTATTTTTTGTACCGGTAGACCACGAAAAGGATTTTAGTACATTAGGTCCAAATTAAATAGAGCACGCCGTGCTTCTTAAGCGATATTAACATTTTTAATACAATCCGGGGTCACAGCTGGCATCAATGATCACTGGCGCCAAACGAGTTATTGTGCTTTTACTTTCCACTGCCTTATTCCGCGCCGTCGCCGCTAGGCAGGGACAGCCACGTCCGTGCGTTTTTTTCTTAATAATTGTCTATTAGTAAAATGTTAATCGAATCGCCAATAACGTTCCTACTCGCCCTACTCAAATCGTCTAAAATACGGTTCAATCGATAAAGTTGTTCAAGTTATTTTCCCCGTCTTTCCGCTCCCCTACTTTAGTAATTATCACTCCTTGTTGCAAAATATCGTCGCTACTAAGCAGGCTAATGCCAAAACTAAACTTCTGGAACGAAATAAAAAAAACACGCACAAACACATCGAGCCAAGATAAAGATGGAGCTTTGATGGCCCAAGTTCGGCATAGAATAAATAAAAAAAAACAAAACCAAACCAATAAAAGTTGAATATCTAATCATTCCGATGTCTGTACATGTAAGCCATGCTTAAGATGGCGCCGTACAACATTTTCCATGCGCTACTAAATCCAGATAGACACGGAACTAAAGGTTTTTTGCAGGAAAAGTTACCTAATCCCCTTTTTTGTCGTCATGACCTGGCCAGATGTGCTAAAAAGTCTTTCACTACAGCAATTCGTTGCTTGTACGTACAAATATTTTTACACAAGTCGACTCAACATTTTGTATGAACCATGATTATTTCTCCATCACTCGAGCGGGTCGGTCTCGAGTTCTACGATGGGTAACTTACATTTTTGTATCGCGTTGTCTCCTCCTTAGCACAATCCCGAGATCCCAGTTCTTCAGAGGTTAGAATATACAGGCATTTAGTTTTAGCAATTGCCCAAAGCTTTTACACTTAGCCAGTGGCTCGGCACAAGGTGGCTAAGTTAAACCTGCTTCATCTGTATACAATTAACAGCAGGCCAGCCAGAGGAGTACAATCTGCAACATCGTGAGCAAAAACACGCTCGGGCATGTTCTCGGAAATGCCTCGCTAATGCAGGTCATTGTTTCGTCACAAAGCATTTGTTAAGACGAGACAGATAAGCATGCGTGGGTGTGGGAGAGGCGGTGAATTGCGACAATCGTCGAAGTTTTTGGGTCAATCATATTAGGTTTTAGGCGATATGCTGTAAATACCGACTTCGCGACACATCGGCATTGCGATTATTGATGGGCGGGGTACGGTATTTTATAAATGAAGATGCCGTTATGTCACCCATCTCTACTCACTGTTCAGCTAAGGTACGATTTTAAAACAAAACCTAAAAAAATATGATTTTTCAAGCAAAGCCTCTAATTGACTTGACCCCAAACACTCACCTCATCTAGGGAGCTAAAATGGTTTCGAAAAAATCTGAAACGGCCTTGTTATTGTAGTTCTAGGTAACAAATTGCTGCCATTTTGTCCTGGATTACCATTAACTTTCATATGTGATGTAGGTTACTTATATTATTCCTAATTTGAACAAATTTTGATAATCTACTTACGGTAGTCAATATTGCTTGGGGGCCTCACCCAAAGTAGTTGACCGACAAGTAAAATATACACCAACAAATATTCAATATGGGGGTGCATGCCCTGTTTCCTTCCCTATTAACAAATATCCAACACAACAAACATTGTCACCCACTTGATACCTCGATCCGATCGTTGTACATAAAACAGAGTACTGCAATAGAGCTCAGGTTGAAATTAGATAATGTGACGATGAATCGATATCGGTAATTTTCATTGCGAGACTTGAGTGCAATAGAGATTAGGCTGGAATAATATAATCAGGCAATGATGCCTACTCTACTACTCGGACACTAGGAAGACTAAAATGTCTGTGTCTATACTCATGTTATAGAAGAGTTAATTATTTTCATTCTACTATGACACTCAGACACCTGAGGAAATGGCCGCCACCACAAGCAAATTCAACAAAATCATAAGACTCTGAGATTCAATACTTCAAAGTAGAAATGTCTGCTATGAGTATTAATGGTTTTTAATTGTTTTGGTTTATCTGAAAAAATTGTTATGAACTTCTGAACACCCAACTGTAACCCTGGAAACAATTTGCTTGTACCTAAACCAATTTGAAGGCAAATAGACAACATATAGCCGAGCTCGAATAGAAAATTTAAAAGTCAGCTCCCGATTTAAAATATTAAAGTTCAAATGGGATGAGTTGAAAATTTGAAAAAAAATTCAAACTAGTCTGAAGCAAAAATTCATAAATTTCAAAAAAAAACATGAACTGATTTTGCCACAAAAAAATGAAGATTTTTTCTATTTTGATAAAATTTTTATCTAAGATAATAATAACAAATTAATTGATACAGAATAAAGCTTCCTAGATCAGCTACTCAAAACCTGAAAAAACCATGAAGTCGCCACAAATACAATATTCTGATGTATAATACTTGTAGGATGGTTTTGTCGTGTTTATTATAATCCTGAAATTATACTAAATGCTTTAAACCTTCAAAATAGAGCTGGGCCAAATCAGGTATATTTTGTACCGGCATACCGCCGCCAAAATGACTGTATTACCAGAATGCCATTTTCTGCTATCGCTGCCTTATTCCGCGCCGTCGCCGCTAGGCCGAGACAGCCAGGTCCGTGCGTTTTTTTCATAATAATTGTTTATTAGTAAAATGTTAATCAAATCGCCGATAACGTTTCTGCTCGCCCTACTCAAAACGTCTAAAATATTCGATAAAGTTGTTCAAGTTATCTTGCCCGTCTTTCTGCTCCCCTTGTTGCAAAATATTGTCGCTAATAAGCAGCCTAATGCCAAAACTAAACTTCTGGAATAAAATAAAGAAAAAACACGCACAAACACATCGAGCCATGACAAAGATGGGACATTATTGGCCCAAGTTCGGCATAAAATTGATAAAAATATCATATATCATGTTGGCATCGCAAGTTCGAGTCCTGCCACGACATGTTCTTAATCCATGCCCACAATTCAACCCAGGGTGTAATTACTGTAGCGTTACGATAGTTCTGTATGTAATGTTTTCTGCTGCAGTGGTTAGCATATTTTCTGTGTGTTTTGAGGAGAAATTAGACTGTACAGGGGTAATGAATGGCTTTATCATCACCCAGAGCAGCTACCTCTCATTGCACTCTACTATAGTGATCGAGTTCTGTATGAAATGTTTTCTACTTTTGGTTCAGTTGCTGGTTCCACACTTTATGTAACTCTTTATCATTTCAATCAACATTACTCGGTTACTTTTTGGTGCTTCCAACCTTGCTTTGAGTGGATTATAAACGCAGAAAAAATAAAGATATCCAGACCGTTTTTGAGGTTTTTTTTTAAATTATAAGCACTAAAGAATAAAGATATATATCTGACAATGACGGTTGAGGCTTGCTTATCTCAAGTCAGAAATTTTTATTTTGTTGTCAAACATGAGCCACAGATGAACCTCACCTTGGTTGCGCGACCCATCGGTGACCCACGCTTGACAAAATATATTTGATCAACATTTTCTGACTGGGCTGCTCATCTACATCAATTACAAACCTCTAATCTTATACTTTCCCAACCTACTAAGCAATCCCCTGTTAAAGCGCGATATTATAGAAACATCTTCAACCTCCGTAACACTCAACGTATCTCAAACGACGCTTCAGCAAACAATGTTATCTTCTCTTAATATTTAAACTAGTTTACGTAATGTCGCAATATAATTTGAGGTCTGTTTCATCATACATGGGTCATACATGATTTGTACATCTTTTGTCTTGTCAAGCATGGCCCAAAGAACGAAGCACGGATTAGTCTATCACGTAGGTGCGGACCATCTGTGCTTGAAGGTTCTACGACAACATTGTAGTCTTGACGTGGAATGAACAATTTATTTTCCCCGCGTTAGTCGAATCTCACAAAACAATGCGAGCAATAAAATAAAAGCGCCCAGTGATTATCCACGGCGTGTTTAGGCACAAGCAAGTCAAGCAAATCAATCAATCAAACCAAGACCGCCTCGGTGGTTCAGTCGGTTAAGCGCCATCGTATTGTCCGATGGCCAATGGTTCGATGCTTGATCGTTTCACCGACGAGTGTGCCATTCAGCAAGGCACTTCGCGGGTAGCTGTAACATATGACAGATGCACAGTCGCTACAAAGTTTCGTGCCTAACGGTTTGAGGTTTCCTACATTTTTAAATAGCTCAAAAGACCATTTTACAATATTTTTGGTCAGCGAGGAGTGCACAGGATCATACCTCCTCCTAATCACAATAGTATCTGTAATATCCTGTGTATATTCCTCAAACAAAACTAATGTGGCTGTAAGTTTCGTCATATTCGTTCATGGAAACCTCGAAACCATATAAGATTAAATTTCAAATTGAAAAAGCACTCGGTCCTCAGACCGTCTTTGTGTATTTAACAGATGGTGGAGGGTGTGACCAGAAACTTATTCCGTGGTATGTTTTAAACTTTCTTTTAGGTTTTGTTTGCTTTCCTGATAACTCTCTAATGTTATATCTTTATTTGTATTGCCCTTTGTGTCAACAGAGGCGCCGAAATAAACTATGTCTCTGTCTATAAGCAGAAAATTAGAGTTGTCAATCAGCATGTGCCCTCACCCCAAGTAGTCAGAAATAGGGAAATATATTTGAAAATTGCTGTTTGTTAAAAAAGTTAAACTGGTGATTAACATGGTTGTATTGCAGGTTGAAGGTTTCAGGTTCGAGTCTTGCTCATAAATTTCTGTGTTCAAGCAAGGCAGTGAGGTTTGCCTAAACGTAACCAACCAATTGCCATTGAAATGATAAAGGCACCATAAAAATATAGTACCAGCAACTGCTCTTGAAGCCATGAGTGTGAAACATTCAAGAGGGGACTAGACTTCAATCTTCTACTTATCTACTGAAATCTCATAATTTCGCAGCTATATATTCAGATTTCATGAAACAGAAAATATTAATCAACATTTCTAATATGGAATGAAACATGAGCATCGATTATACTGGGATAAAGAGACTTCGCCACTTTAAAAGTTAATCAAAAATCAACTAATTCGATATAATTCCACCGAAAAAATAATAATTTATGACACAGAACATCAGATGAAGAATCAAGGAAGTTTATATCAGGATCCTTCAGTATCTACATATTAACAAGTAAACAACAACAACACAAGTACAGCTTCACTATTTGCAACATACTGTTGCAACATAACAACATAAAGGCAACATACTGCTATGCCATGGCCTTCTGGTTATGTTCGCAGGTTGAAGATCTCAAATTCAAGTCCTGACGAGTTTGGTAAATCCATGCCCAGCACTCAACCCAGGGTGTAATAACTTGGTAGGCTTAGCTGAATCCAAAAGATCAAGTCTTTCCAACAACTCTAACCCTAACGGTCTGTAAGTGGCCGCATGTACTGAGCCTTGGTCAGGGTGATCCACTCCGAGAAGTGGCAATAAATAATATTTCACACATAAATTTATCGATTTAGTTCCCAGCAAGGTCTCCTACAAGTCCCTATCTAACAGTCACTTGAAAAGCAGGAACCTAATTGAAAATATAGTACCAGCAACTTCAGTCTGAGGAGAAGAAATCACAGAGGAGATGAAACTGATAAAATAAAGTGCAGTGAGTGGCATCTGCTCTGGGCAATGATAATACCATCTATCACTTATTTCAGTCACCTCTTATGACACTTAAGGAATACATAATACCTTTCAAACTGTTGCTCAGTTCAAACTATTAAAAATGTGTTATTTCCAACTTCAAACAAATTGTGAGTTTTGTCAGCAATGGAATGTGTTGATAAGGTCCATCTGTTACTGATGGTTGACAGAACTTTTGATCGGGGATTCAAATTAAAATATGAAATGGTTTCCGCTGCAACTGCCAACATATTACATATGTGTTGTGAGGGGTAATTAATTGAAAGAACAGAAGTGATAGATGACTTTACCAATGCCCACAGCAGATACCACTGACTGTACTTTATTATAGTGGTTCTCATTTGTAGGCATTATTTCTCATGCAATTGCTAACTTATTTTCTGTGTGTCATAAGAGGCGATTAAATAAAGGAATAAGTGTTAGGTAACTTCAACATCACCCAGGGCAACTACGACCCACTGCACTCTACTATATTGATTCGCTTCTGTATGAAATGCTTTTGGTGCAATTGCTGGCTTTACAACTCTTTATCATATTAACCAGCATAAGTCGATTACTTTTTGGTGCCTCCAACCTTCCTTGAATTAATAAATTAGAAAAATAAGATTGGATTAAACTAAAATATAAAAAATGCTTTAAACACAATATTTGAGAATAGTTGTAGTTGATTTTAATCCACAAATAATAATCTAACTTCAGCAGCTACTAACACATGAGTACGTTTTTAAATGATGAAAATAATTGTGAACATGACAGATACGAGTTGTCTTTCTGCCGAATATAGAGAAAGATGGAATTGTCTTAAACTTTAATAGTATAGCATGTGTGCAGCAAAATCATGATTTATTTCAAATTTTACAACAATGTACATCGATTGTATGACTAAATTCATGTCAAAATTCACTGTATATAATTCGTCATATATCATGATTTTGCCCAAAACAGACTATTTATTCCATGCAGCATTTTTTATTTTCTAGAAGAGATATGTCATGGAATATTTCTCATTTGTTGAACACTCACTGCACACTTTACTATAGGGGTGCCTGGTTAGCTCAATAGGTAAAGCGTTGGGAATACGTTTCGAGCTCCTCATCTCTGATCGCTCTGACATGGATTCTGATCCTGTAACGGACGATCATGTGCAATAGGTTGTCATATGGTTAAGTTGTATCCTCAGCTTTCCTCTCCCCCATGATAAAGACCAAATCCTATCCTATAGCAGTACTTCATATATTGCTTTCCACTCCGAGCACAGTTGCTGGTGCAATATTTTATTGTAGCTGCATTAGGCACTACTTCCACCCTTGCTAAAAGTTCATCGACGATTAAAAATAAATTAATTTTCAAAAAATTTCATGAAAAAACCAATAAAAAAACCCATGGAACACTCAATAAAAAATCAAGCAAATATAAATTTCACACAAATAATTTGAATTATTAATAATATTCCAGAAGTTTAATATCATCGTATAATGAGCAGAATTTTTTTTATTGGAGCGATGGCCCAGTGATTATCATGTTGGCATCACAAGTTCGAGTCCCGCCACGTCAGGTTTTTAATCCATGCCCACAATTCAACCCAGGGTGTAATTACTGTAGCATTACGATAGTTCTGTATGAAATGTTTTCTGCTGCTGTGGTTAGCATATTTTCTGTGTGTCTTGAGGAGAAATTAGACTGTAGAGGGGTAGTGGATGGCATTATCATCCCCCAGAGCAGCTACCCCTCATTGCACTCTACTATGGGGATCGAGTTCTGTATGAAATGTTTTCCACTTCTGGTTCAGTTGCTGTTTCCACACTTTATAATATCAATCAACATTACTCGGTTACTTTTTGGTGCTTCCAACCTTGCTTAGAGTGAATTATAAACGCAGAAAAAATAAAGATATCAGACGATACTCTTGAATAAGGGTTGAGGCTTATCCAAGTCAGGAATTTTGTTTTGTCAAACATGAGCCACAGATGAACCACACTTTGGCGGTGCGATACATTAGTGACCCACGCTTAACAAAATATATTTAATTAAAATTTTCTGACTAGGCTGTTCATCTACATCAAGTACAAACCTCTAATCTTATACTTTCCCAACCTACTAAGCAATCCCCTGCTAAAGCGCAATATTATAGAACCATCTTCAAACTCCGTAACACTCAACGTATCTCAAACGACGCTTCAGCAAGCAATGTTATCTTCTCTTAATATTTAAACTAGTTTACGTAATGTCGCAATATAATTTGTGGTCTGTTTCATCATACATGAGCCATACATGATTTGTGCCTCTTTTGTCTTGTCAAGCATGGCCCAAAGAACGAAGCAAGGATTAGTCTATCACGTAGGTGCGGACCATCTATGCTTGAAGGTTCTACGACAACATTGTAGTCTTGAGATGGAATGAACAATTTATTTTCCCCGTGTGAGTTGAATCTCAGAAAACAATGCGAGCAGTAAAATAAAAGCTCCCCGTAATTATCCACGGCATGTTTAGACGCAAGCAAGTCAATCAAGTAAGTGATAAAAAGCTCGGTAGTTCAGTCGATTAAGCGCGACCGTATTGTCCGATGGTCCGACGGCCAATGGTTCGAAGAGAACCATGTATTGTGTCTATTACATTTTGTGGTTCCTTTTTCATACAAGTGACCGTTGGTTGTGTCAGTCTAGACGTTGCTTACGATCTTGCAATGAGGTAAAATTCGGTAAAAAATGATTGAAAGCTGGATTTACGAGGACTCAAACCTGAGACCTTCTACCTGCGATACGTTTCGTTAAAATATGTTCTGCTGAGAATAAGTCATGAATGAATTAAGGTGCCAAAATGTGGTTTATCTATGGCTCATGCTTGGAAAAGTTTATTTCTAGTCAGTTAGGAATTTTACCATAAATTCACTCTATGTAAGGCTTAACAGTAATTATAAGGTGTTGCGATTAGTATCTGCCCTGGGCGAGAGTAAGATTATCTAACACTACTTGGCCTTTCTCCTAACAAACAGGAAATATATTAGGGCAATTTCAAAACCTGCACAGGCTATTAATATGTTATGATTGATTTACTTTATAACGCAGACTCAGAGGTTGCGTTTGACATGTCAGCGATATTAAATATTCAACAATGTATATTTTCCTTGTGGGTCAACTATTCGGGCATCACCAAACCTAGACCTATGCTTTGTGTATTTTGTGAAATAAAAAAATCATAATTACTTGCTTGACCATGTTTCATTTCATTTCTGTTCACAAAATATTATTCCTGAGATTTTTCAATGGGAACACTAATGTGTGATTTCCCAATGTTTTTTCAAGGGGAATACTAAAGTACATATTTGGAATAATTGATAGTTGAGCATGACATTGACACAAGGAAGGGGGTGCGTTTGGAAAGTGCTGTCACCTGCCAATGGCATCCTTACAATAAAGCGACATTGTCCCATACTTGGTCAGATATATTATACCTCATGGTTTATATTTCCCTTTCATGTATATGCACTGACATACGTATAAAACAAAATTTGTTTATTGATCAAAATATTATTTGGTAAAAATTTATGGAGGGTGTGAGGTGGAAGAGGCATGTCACCCAGAGTTCCGGAAAGACACAGAATCCCAAGAAGATTATGAAATTGTAAACAAAAACCTTTGAAATAGGAAATAATATTTAGAATTAATTTTGTGTATTTTCACAACAGCAATGAAACAAAAATTGTCATCGAATTCGTTGACCCAAGTTGCCATATAAAGCAATCTAGATCCCAAGTAGTTGACCCACAAGGAAAACATATTTTAACAAATATTTAATATTGCCTGTGGTGCATGCCCTCTCACCCCAATAATCAATGCCGCTGACATGTCAAGTGCAACCTCTGGGGCTGCGTTATAAAGTAAATCAACCATGTACCGGTTTAAGAATTGCCCTAACGTATTTCTTGTACGCTGTGAGAGGGACTTGAAGTGATAGATAGTCTCACTATTGCCCAGGGCAGATATCTGCACGCTAGTCTCAGGTTCGAATCTTGCTTATAAATTTCTGTGTCCAATGAAAGCAGAAGGTTTGCCTAAAAGTAACCAACCAACAGCCATTTAAATGAAAAAAGCACCATAAAATGTAGCACCAGGAACAGCACTCAAAACCATGAGTGTGAAACATCCAAGAGAGGACTGAACCACTATATTAAAGTGCATAGAGTGGCATGTACCCTGGGCGATGCTGTATGCTCGACTTTGAACCCAGCGTGACTATATAGGAAGGTGTGGCCAAACCGAACCATGTCTTTCCAACAACACTAACCCTGTTCATCTCTTTGTATAATTTGCCAAGCATGAGCCACAGATGAACCACACTTTGTTTGCATAATGTCAGTGACCCACGCTTAATAAAATATATTTCATCAACATGAGCCATAATGTTCCAAGATTTATCACTTGTAGAAATGTCTCTGATGAGTGTTAATGGTTTATAAGCGTTTTGTTGTATCTGAAAAAAAATGTTATGAACTATTGGGCACCCGAAGCATACTGTAACCCTGGGAACAATTTGCTTGTACTTATGATGGAATGTTTTAAAAAAGCCTTAGGATAAGATAAGATATCACTTTTATCCGGCAGGGAATGAAACCTGCGAATACAGATGGATATGTTGATCAAAGACTGGATTTGATTTGGAGATTTGTTGTTAAGGTTGTTCTTTAAGTTTCGTTTAAACAAAATCTTGTTTTTATTTGAGTGTTCAATAACTGCAGATCATTTTCTTCGGTTCGACAAAATCATCAACACACATAGATATGTGTGGCCGAACCGAATCCAACAACACTAACCTGTTCATTTATTTACATATTTCACTTTGCCAAGCATGTCCCACAGATGAATCATGCCTGAAAACTTTGTCACTGGAAAGATCAACCAGTGTTTGAATTCAGCTCACTGTTTAGTTAAATGTACGATTTTAAAACAAAACCAACACAAGATGTGATTTTTCAACTTAAATCCCCCGATCGACAACTCTAATTTTCTGCTTATCACCTGAAATCCCATTATTTCGCAACTATATATTTTGATCTCATGATACAGAAAAACATCAATCAACATTTCTAATGAAACAAAATATGAGCATCGATTATACTGTAATAAGGAGACTTCGCCTCTTGAAAGTTAATCAAAAATCAACTAATGCATTAGAATTTCATCAAAAAAATAATAATTTTATGACATAGAACATCAGATGAAGAACCAAAGAAGTTTATATTAGGATCCTTCAGTATCTACATATTAACAAGTAAACAACAACAACACAAGTACAGCTTCACTATTTGCAACATACTGTTGCAACATAACAACATAAAGGCAACATACTGCTATGCCATGATCTTGTGGTTATAATGTTCGCAGGTTGAAGATCTCAAGTTCAAGTCCTAGTGAGTCTGGTAAATCCATGCCCAGCACTCAACCCAGGGTGTAATGACTTGGTAAGACTCAGCTGAACCTATAAGATCAAGTCTTTGCAACAACTCTAACCCTAACTGTCTGTGGGTGACCGCTTGTACTGAGCCTTGGTCAGGGTGATCCACTCCATGAAATGGCCATAAAAAACATTTCACACATAAGTTTATCGATTTAGTCTCCAGCAAGGTCTCCTGCAAGTCCGTATTTAACAGTCACTTAAAAAGCAGAGACCTAATTGGAAATATGTACCAGCAACGTCAGTCTGAGGAGAAGAAATCACAGAGGAGATGAAACTGATGAAATAAAGTGCAGTGAGTGGCATCTGCCCTGGGCAATGATAATACTATCTATCACTTATTTCAGTCTCCTCTTATGACACTCAAGAAATACCTTTCAAACTGTTGCTCAGTTCAAACTATTAAAAATGTGTTATTTCCAACTTCAAACAAATTGTGAGTTTTGTCAGCAATGGAATGTGTTGATAAGGTCCATCTGTTACTGATGCTTGACAGAACTTTTGATCGGGGATTCAAATTAAAATATGAAATGCTTTCCGCTGCAATTGCCAACATATTACATATGTGTTGTGAGGGGTAATTAATTGAAAGAACATAAGTGATAGATGACTTTACCAATGGATGGATCTGGTTTATCTATGGCTCATGCTTGGAAAAGTATATTTTTAGTCAGTTAGGAGTTTTTACCATAAACTCACTCTATACAAGGCTGAACAGGTATTATAAAGTGCGGTGATTGGTATCTGCTCTGGGCGAGAGCAAGGCTATCTAACACTTCTTGGCCTCTCTCCTAACAAACAGGAAATATATTAGGGCAATTCTGAAACCTGCACAGACTATTTATATGTTATGATTGATTTACTTTATAACGCAGACTCAGAGGTCGCATTTGACATGTCAGCGATATTGAACATTCATTATTGTATATTTTCCTTGTGTGGTCAACTACTTGGGGTGAGAGGGCATGCAACCCCCAGGCAACATTGAATATTTATTAATTTATATTTCATTTGTGCGTCAAATATTTGGGGATCACCAAACCTAGACCTATGCTTTGTGTATTATGTGGAATAAAAAAAATGATATTTAGTTGCTTGACCGAATATTAATCCTGAGATTTTTCAAGGGGAACACTAATCTGTGATATTCCCAATCTTTCTTCAAGGGGAGCACTGAAGTACATATTTGGAATAATTGATAGTTGAGCATTACATTGACACAATTGTTGTGAGGGGTAATTAATTGGAAGAATGGAAGTGTTAGATGATTTTACCGACACCCAGGGCAGATATCACTGACTGTACTTAATTATAGTGGTTCTCATTTGTAGGCATTATTTCTCATGCAATTGCTAACTTATTTTCTGTGTGTCATAATGAGGCGATTAAATGAAGGAATAAAAGTATTAGGTAACTTCAACATCACCCAGGGCAACTACCACCCACTGCACTCTACTATATTGATTCACTTCTGTATGAAATGCTTTTGGTGCAATTGCTGGCTTTACAACTCTTTATCATATTAACCAGCATAAGTCGGTTACTTTTTGGTGCTTCCAACCTTCCTTGAATTAATAAATCAGAAAAATAAGATTGGATTAAACTAAAATATAAAAAATGCTTTGAACACAATATTTGAGAATAGTTGTAGTTGATTTTGATCCACAAATAATAATCCAGCTTCAACAGCTACTAACACATGAGTACGTTTTTAAATGATGAAAATAATTGTGAACATGACAGATACGAGTTGTCTTTCTGCCGAATATATAGAAAGGATGGAATTGTCTTAAATCAAAACTTTAATAGTACAGCATGTGTGCAGCAGAATCATGATTTATTTCAAATTTTACAATAATGTACATCGATTTTATGACTAAACTCATGTCAAAATTCACTGTGTATAATTCGTCATATATCATGATTTTGCCCAAAACAGACTATTTATTCCATGCGCTATTTTTTATTTTCTAGAAGAGATATGTCATGGAATATTGCTTATTCGAGTCCTTGTGAGTTCCATTCATAATTTGATTTTTATTGAATTTTGCTTTTTCAAGGTCAAAAGCAGCAACAAAAGGCACCAACCAAATGAAGTAGCAGCAACTGCACCCTAAGTGGAGAAAATCCCAAACTGGAGTGTATGATTGAGTGCAGTGAGAGGTATATGCCCTGGGCGATAGTTCAACCCAAATTGATTACTTGGGTATATGTGACCGAACCAAACCATTTCTTTCTAACAACACGAATCATCTTCATTAATTTACATATTTTATTCTACCAAGCATTGGCTACAGATGAATCATGCCTGAAAACTTTGTCACTGGGAAGATCATCCAGTGTTTGAATTCAGCTCACTGTTTAGTTAAATGTACGATTTCAAAACAAAACCATCACAAAATGTGATTTTTAAACTAAAATCCCTTGATTGACAGGTTTAATTTTCTGCTTATCACCTGAAATCCGATAATTTCGCAACTATATATCCTATGCCATGGCCTTGTGGTTATAATGTCATCATTATTTAATAAGCAGAATTTTTTTTCATTGGAGCGATGGCCCAGTGACTATCATGTTGGCATCGCAGGTTCGAGTCCCGCCATGTCAGCTTCTTAATCCATGCCCACAATTCAACCCAGGGAGTAATTACTGTAGCGTTACGATAGTTGTATGATAATGATGCTGTATGATAAGTTTTCTGCTAAAGTGGTTGACACATTCGTCGTGTGTCTCAAAGGAAAATTAGACTTTAGAGTGGTGTGAATGACTTTATCATCGCCCAGAGCAGCTACCACTTGCACTCTGCTAAAGTGGTTGACACATTCATCGTGTGTCTCAAAGGAAAATTAGACGTTAGAGTGGTGTGAATGACTTTATCATCGCCCAGAGCAGCTACCACTTGCACTCTGCTAAAGTGATTGAGTTCTGTATGAAATGCTTTCTATTTTTGGATTGTTTTACCAACACTCTGGGCAGATACTACTCGCTGCACACTACTTTTGTGGTTCACTTCTGAATTGATTGTTTCTCACTTGAAGCACATTGGCTGGTTCTACATCAAGTTGTAGCTCTTTACCAGGGAAATAATGGTAGTTAGTAGGTTCAGCTTAAGTTTTGCTTCTGGTTCGATTTGCATCAATTATTTCTGAACCTAATTAAATTCTAACCTCCCCTTGTCAAACAAAGGAAACAACTAACACTATTATGGCTCAGAACTGCACGGAATACAACACAAACGACAAAGCTCATAGCATTCTGGTATCTGCCTTAAGTGTTGTCTCCCTCCTCTTTGGTTCTTTTACACCCACATAAATAGAGAGACAGATGCAGCCATTCTCAGAAAATGAAACACATATCAAGGGTATGCAGCATAATCACTTGAATGAACAAGGCACCACAAAATATAATAACAAGAGCCAGAAACTGCTCTCTAGACTAATAGGAAAACATACAAGGGAGAACGAAACCACTATAATAAAGTACAGTGAGCGGTATCCGCCCCAGACAATGGTTAAATCATCCATCACTTCTCATTTCCCTCAAATCCCACTTTATAGCACATAGGAGATACATTGGACAAACACTAAACCCTGCACCCAAATTTGGCATGCTTTATTACTGTTGTGAAAATACGCAAAATATATTTTAAATATAATTTCCTAGTTTTAAAGATTTTACATTGCACACGCTCCTTAAATTCTTACCAAAAAATATTTTGATCAATAAACAAATTTTGTTTTATACGTATGTCAGTGCATATACATGAAAGGGAAATATAAACCATGAGGTATAATATATCTGACCAAGTATGGGACAATGTCGCTTTATTGTAAGGATGCCATTGGCAGGTGACAGCACTTTCCAAACGCACCCCCTTCCTTGTGTCAATGTAATGCTCAACTATCAATTATTTTAAATATGTACTCCGGTGTTCCCCTTGAAAAAACATTGGGAAAATCATGCATTAGTGTTCCCCTTGAAAAGTCCCAGGTATAATATTTTGTGAACCGTATCACAACTATGCACATCAGACTCTAATTAAAACAAGGAAATTAAAAGAAGTTTAAATGACAACAACATTTGTTCAGTTGTTTTTTGTTTAAGATTATTTTTAGAAGTTATAGCGATTTTATTTATATTTATTATATGAAATGGCCACAAAGCACAAAAATTAACAAATTTTTTAAACTTTACAGGCGGTAGGCAAGGGGATTCGCCCTCCCCCCCAAGTAGTTAACCCGTAAGGAAAATATACATTAAAAAAGATTCAATATTGCCTGAAGGTGCATGCCCACTCACCCCAAGTAGTTGACCCAATAGGAAAATATACATTAATAAATATTCAATATTGCCTGGGGGTGCATGCCCACTCACCCCAAGTAGTTGACCCAATAGGAAAATATACATTAATAAATATTCAATATTGCCTGGGGGTGCATGCCCACTCACCCCAAGTAGTTGACCCAATAGGAAAATATACATTAATAAATATTCGATATTGCCTGGGGTGCAACGACCATTCAAATGATAAAAGCAAAATGTAGTACTAGCAACTGCACTCTAAGCCATGAGTGTGAAACATCCAAGAAAGGACTGAACCACTATATTAAAGTGCATCGAGTGACATGTGCTCTGGGCGATGTTGTATGCTCGACTTTGAACCCAGCGTGATTATTGAGGTAGGTGTGGCGAAACCGAACCATGTCTTCCCAACAACACTAACCCTGTTCATCTATTTGCATATTTTGCCAAGCATGAGCCACAGATGAACCACACCTTGTTTGCGTGATCCGTCAGTGACCCACGGTTAATAAAATATATTTCATCAACCATGCTACCATGAGCATCGGTTATACTGTGATAAGGAGACAAAAATAATTATTTTATGACATAGAACATCAGATGAAGAATCAAAGAAGTTTATATCAGGATCCTTCAGTATCTACATATTAACAAGTAAACAACAACAACACAAGTACAGCTTCACTATTTGCAACAAACTGTTGCAGCATAACAACATAAAGGCAACATACTGCTATGCCATGGCCTTGTGGTTATAATGTTCGCAGGTTGAAGATCTCGAGTTCGAGTCCTGGTGTTAATTCGCACCAAACACTCAACCCAGATTGTAATAACTTCGGTAGGCTCAGCTGAACTGGAAAGCACATATCTGTCCAATGACTCTATAACCCTGATCATCTACAGGTGGCCACTGGTCCACCCCAAGAAGTGGTTATAAATAGCAAAACATATGAAGTAAAAGATAATCAATTTCTACTCCAGCAATGTCGCAACAAAGACTTTCTAACTTGTAGTCTCTTAAAAAGCAGAGAGCTAGAGTGTGTTGTGAGGGGTAATTAATAGGAAGAATGGAAGTGTTAGATGACCGACACCCAGGGCAGATATCACTGAATGCACTTTATTATAGTGGTTCTGATTTGTAGGCATTACTTCTCATGCAATTGCTAACTTATTTTCTGTATGTCATAAAAGGCAATTAAATAAAGAAATAAAAGTATTACGTAACTTCAACATCACCCAGGGCAACTACCACCCACTGCACTCTACTATATTGATTCACAATTGCTGGCTTCACAACTCTTTATCATATTAACCAGCATAAGTCGGTTACTTTTTGGTGCTTCCAACCTTCCTTGAATTAATAATTCAGAAAAATAAGATTGGATTAAACTAAAATATAAAAAATGCTTTAAACACAATATTTGAGAATAGTTGTAGTTGATTTTAATCCACAAATAATAATCCAGCTTCAGCAGCTACTAACACATGAGTACGTTTTTAAGTGATGAAAATAATTATGAACATGACAGATACGAGTTGTTTTTCTGTCGAATATAGAGAAAGGATGGAATTGTCTTAAATCAAAACGTTAATAGTATGTGTGCAGCAAAATCATGATTTATTTCAAATTTTAGAACAACGTACATCGATTGTATGATTAATTCATGTCAAAATTCACTGTATATAATTCATCATATATCATGATTTTGCCCAAAACAGACTATTTATTCCATGCGCTATTTTTTATTTTCTAGAAGAGATATGTCATGGAATATTTCTCATTTGTTGAACACTCACTGCACACTTTACTATAGGGGTGCCTGGTTAGCTCAATAGGTAAAGCGTTGGGAATACGCTTCGAGCTCCTCATCTCTGATCGCTCTGACATGGATTCTGATCCTGTAACGGACGATCATATACAATAGGTCGTCATATGGTTAAGTTGTATCCTCAGCTTTCCTCTCCCCCATGTTAAAACCAAATCCTATCCTATAGCAGTACTTCATAGATTGCTTTCCACTCAGAGCACAGTTGCTGGTGCGATATATTATTGTAGCTGCATGAGGCACTATTTCCACCCTTGCTCTAAAAATTCATCGACGATTAAAAATAAATCAATTTTCAAAAAATTTTATGAAAAAACCAATAAAAAAACCCATGGAACACTCGATAAAAAATCAAACAAATATAAATTTCACACAAATAATTCGATTTATTAATAATATTTCAGAAGTTAAATATCGTTATTTACCACGCAGAATTTTTTATTGGAGCGATGGCCCAGCAGTGACTATCACAATTCAACCCAGGGTGTAATAACTTTAGCTTTACAGTAGTTCTGTAGGAAATGTTTTCTGCTGAACTGGGTAACATATTTTGTCTGTGTCTGAAGCTGTAAGGGGAAATTAGACTGTATAGGGGTAGTGAATGGATTTATCATAGCCCAGAGCAGCTACCCCTCATTGCACTCTACTATGGGGATCGAGTTCTGTACAAAATGTTTTCTTCTTTTGGTTCAGTTGCTGGTTTCACAATTTATGTAACTCTTTATAAAATTAATCAACATTAGTCGGTCACTTTTTGGTGCTTCCAACCTTGCTTAGAGTGAATTATAGACACAGAAAAAATAAAGATATCAGACGATACTCTTGAATAAGGGTTGAGGCTTATCCAAGTCAGGAATTTTGTTTTGTCAAACATGAGCCACAGATGAACCACACTTTGGCTGTGCGATCCATTAGTGACCCACGCTTAACAAAATATATTTGATTAACATTTTCTAACTGGGCTGTTCATCTACATCAAGTACAAACCTCTAATCTTATACTTTCCCAACCTACTAAGCAATCCCCTGCTAAAGCGCAATATTATAAAACCATCTTCAACCTCCGTAACACTCTCTGTTCCATCACACATGAGCCATGTATGATTTGTACATCTTTTGTCTTGTCAAGCATGGCCCAAAGAACGAAGCACGGATTAGTCTATCACGTAGGTGCGGACCATCTATGCTTGAAGGTTCTACGACAACATTGTAGTCTTGAGATGGAATGAACAATTTATTTTCCCTGTGTGAGTCGAATCTCAGAAAACAATGCGAGCAATGAAATAAAAGCTCCCCGTAATTACCCACGGCATGTTTAGACGCAAGCAAGTCAATCAAGTAAGTGAAGCACAGCTCGGTAGTTCAGTCGATTAAGCGCGACCGTATTGTCCGATGGTCCGACGGCCAATGGTTCGAAGAGAACCATGTAATGTGTCTATTACATTTTGTGGTTCCTTTTTCATACAAGTGGCCGTTGGTTGCGTCAGTCTAGACGTTGCTTACGATCTTGCAATGAGGTAAAATTTGGTAAAAAATGATTGAAAGCTGGATTTACGAGGACTCAAACCTGAGACCTTCTACCTGCGATACGTTTCGTTAAAATATGTTCCGCTCAGAATAAGTCATGAATGAATTAAAGTGCCAAGATGTGGTTTATCTATGGCTCATGCTTGGAAAAGTTTATTTCTAGTCAGTTAGGAATTTTACCATAAATTCACTCTATGTAAGGCTGAACAGTATAAGGTGTTGCGATTAGTATCTGCCCTGGGCGAGAGTAAGATTATCTAACACTACTTGGCCTTTCTCCTAACAAACAGGAAATATATTAGGGCAATTTCAAAACCTGCACAGGCTGTTAATATGTTATGATTGATTTACTTTATAACGCAGACTCAGAGGTTGCATTCGACATGTCAGCGATATTAAATATTCAACAATGTATATTTTCTTTGTGGGTCAACTATTCAGGCATCACCAAACCTAGACCTATGCTTTGTGTATTTTGTGAAATAAAAAAATCATAATTACTTGCTTGACCATGTTTCATTTCATTTCAGTTCACAAAATATTATTCCTGAGATTTTTTCAAGGGGAACACTATTGCGTGATTTTCCCAATGTTTTTTCAAGGGGAGCACTGAAGTACATATTTAAAATAATTGATAGTTGAGTATTACATTGACACAAGGAAGGGGGTGCATTTGGTAAGTGCTGTCACCTGCCAATGGCATCCTTACAATAAAGCAACATTGTCCCATACTTGGTCAGATATATTATACCTCATGGTTTATATTTCCCTTTCATGTATATGCACTGACATACGTATAAAACAAAATTTGTTTATTGATCAAAATATTATTTGGTAAAAATTTACGGAGGGTGTGGGGTGGAAGAGGCATGTCACCCAGAGTTCCGGAAAGACACAGAATCCCAAGAAGATTATGAAATTGTAAACAAAAACCTTTGAAATAGGAAATAATATTTAGAATTAATTTTGTGTATTTTCACAACAGCAATGAAACAAAAATTGTCATCGAATTAGTTGACCCAAGTTGCCATATAAAGCAATCTAGATCCCAAGTAGTTGACCCACAAGGAAAATATATATAAACAATTATTCAATATTGCTAGGGCGTGCATGCCCCCTCACCCTGCACACCAAGTATTTGACCCACAAGGAAAACATATTTAATATTGCCTGTGGTGCATGCCCTCTCACCCCAATATTCAATGCCGCTGACATGTCAAATGCAACCTCTGGGGCTGCGTTATAAAGTAAATCAACCATGTACCGGTTTAAGAATTGCCCTAACGTATTTCTTGTACGCTGTGAGAGGGACTTGAAGTGATAGATAGTCTCACTATTGCCCAGGGCAGATATCTGCCCGCTAGTCTCAGGTTCGAACCTTGCTTATAAATTTCTGTGTCCAAGGAAAGCAGAAGGTTTGCCTAAAGGCAACCAACCAAGAGCCATTTAAATGATAAAGGCACCACAAAATGTAGCACCAGAAACTGCACTCAAAGCCCTCATCTATTTGTATATTTTGCCAAGCATAAGCCACAGATGAACCACACCTTGTTTGTGTGATCTGTCAGTGACCCACGCTTAATAAAATATATTTCATGAACCATGCTACCATGAGCATCGGTTATACTGTGATAAGGAGACAAAAAATCAACTAATTCGATATAATTTCATCAAAAAAAATACTGCTATGCCATGGCTTTGTGGTTATAATGTTCAAAATCAAAATGAAAAATTTAATAGCATGTCTGCAGCAAAATCATGATTTATTTCAAATTTTACAACAATGTACATCGATTGTATGATTAATTCATGTCAAAATTCACCGTATATAATTCGTCATATATCATGATTTTGCCCAAAACAGACTATTTATTCCATGCAGCATTTTTTATTTTCTAGAAGAGATATGTCATGGAATATTTCTCATTTGTTGAACACTCACTGCACACTTTACTATAGGGGTGCCTGGTTAGCTCAATAGGTAAAGCGTTTGGAATACGCTTCGACTCGGAGCACAGTGGTTGGTGCGATATTTTATTGTAGCTGCATTAGGCACTACTTCCACCCTTGCTAAACTTTCATCAACAATTAAAAATAAATTCATTTTGGAAAAAATCATGGAAAAAAACAAGAAGCCCAAGGAACACCTGATAAAAAATCACAAGAATAATTCGATTTAGTAATATTATTCCAGAAGTTCAATATCATCATTTAATCTGCAGAAATTTTTATTGGAGAGGTGGCCCAGTGATTATCCTGTTGGCATTGCGGGTTCAGTCCCGCCACGTCAGCTTTTTGATCCATGCCCAGAATTCAACCCAGAGTGTAATAACTGTAGCATTACGATAGTTCTGTACGAAATGTTTTCTGCTGCAGTGGTTAGCCTATTTTCTGTGTGTCTTGAGGAGAAATTAGACTCTAGAAGGGTAGTGGATGGCTTTATATTCACCCAGAGCAGCTACCCCTCATTGCACTCTACTATAGTGATCGAGTTCCGTATGAAATGTTTCCTACTTTTGGTTCAGTTGCTGGTTCCACACTTTATGTAACTCTTTATAATATTAATTAACATTACTCGGTTACTTTTTGGTGCTTTCAACTTTGCTTAGAGTGAATTATAGACACAGAAAAAATAGATATCCAGATCATTTTTGAGGTTTTTTTAAATTATAAGCACTAAAGAATAAAGATATCTGACAATGCCGGTTGAGGCTTATTCCAAGTCAGAAATTTCATTTTGTCAAACATGAGCCACAGATGAACCACATCTTGGCTGCGCGATCCATCAGTGACCCAGTCTTGACAAAATATATTTGATTAACATTTTCTAACTGGGCTGTTCATCTACATCAAGTACAAACCTCTAATCTTATACTTTCCCAACCTACTAAGCAATCCCCTGCTAAAGCGCAATATTATAGAACCATCTTCAAACTCTGTAACACTCAACGTATCTCAAACGACGCTTCAGCAAACAATGTTATCTTCTCTTAATATTTAAACTAGTTTACGTAATGTCCCAATATAATTTGTGTTCTGTTTCATTATGCATGATTTGTACATCTTTTGCCTTGTCAAGAATGACCCAAAGAACAAAGCACGGATTAGTCTATCACGTAGGTGCGGACCATCTATGCTTGAAGGTTCTACAACAACATTGTACTCTTGAGATGGAATGAACAATTTATTTTCCCCGCGTGAGTCGAACCTCGGAAAACAATGCGAGCGATAAAATAAAAGCGCCCCGTGATTATCCACGGCATGTTTAGACGCAAGCAAGTCAAGCAAATCAATCAATCAAACAAAGCCCATCTCGGTGGTTCTGCCGGTTAAGCGCGATCATATTGTACGGAAGGCCGATGGTTCGATGCTGGATCGTTTCACCACCGAGTGTGCCCTTCAGCAAGGCACTTCGCGGGTAGCTGTAACATATAACAAATGCACAGTCGCCAGAAAAGTTTCGTGCTTAACGGTTTGAGGTTTCCTACATATTTAAATAGCTCAATTTTTTTATTGAAATTCACCCAAAGCAAAGTCGCGTACAATGACTTAGATAATAGTCACTTTAAAAAGCAGAGAGGTAGTTGAAATTATAGTACTGATACCAGCAACTGCGATCTGAGGAGAAGACACTCCAGAGGAGATGGAACTGCTACAATAAAGTGTTTCCTTAGTCTTCTCGTTTAATATACAAGAAATACCTTTCAAACTGTACCTTAATCTATATTCAAAACCACAACCATTCGTTGGTAAAAATATAAATCAACCTTTTTGGACAAAGCATGACTGTCTGTGATAGACATTGTCATACTTGATAGAAAATCAAAAATAAATTTGGAGCCCGGGTTGTTGCTTCTGCCTTGCTTAGAGAGAATCTTAAAACAAAACAAAAAGGATATCAGACAATACCCAAATATTAAGGGTTGATGCTTGCCTATCCCAAGTCAATAATTTTGTTTTGTCAAACACACCATGGTTGGCGAACCAGTAGTGACCCACGCTTAACAAAATATATTTGATCAACATTTTCTGACTGGGTTGCTCATCTACATCAAGTACAAACCTCTAATCTTATACTTTCCCAACCTACTAAGCAATCCCCTGCTAAAGCGCAATATTATAGAACCATCATCAAACTCCGTAACACTCAACGTATCTCAAACGACGCTTCAGCAAACAATGTTATCTTCCCTTAATATTCAAACTAGTTTACGTAATGTTGCAATATACTTTGTGGTCTGTTTCATCATACATGAGCCATGCATGATTTGTACATCTTTTGTTTTGTCAAGCATGGTCGGTAGAACGAGCAGGGATTAGTCTATCATTTAAGTGTGGATCATCTATGGTTGAAGGTTCTACGACAACATTGTATTCTTGAGATGGAATGAACAATTTATTTTCCTCGCGCGAGTCGAATCTCAGAAAACAATACGAGCAGTGAAAATAAAAACGCCTCGTGATTATCCACGGCATGTTTAGACACAAGCAAGTCAAGCAAATCAATCAATCAAACCAAGACCGCCTCGGTGTTTCAAGTTGATTAAGCGCGATCGTATTGTCCGAATGGCCGATGGTTCGATGCTTGATCGTTTCACCACCAAGTATGTTCTTCAGCAAGGCACTTCGCGGGTAGCTGTAACATATAACAGATGCACAGTCGCTACAAAGTTTCGTGCGTAACGGTTTGAGGTTTCCTACATTTTTAAATAGCTCAAAAGACCATTTTACAATATTTTTGGTCAGCGAGGGGTGCATAGGATCATACCTCCTCCTTAATACAATAGTATCTGTAATAGCCTGTGTATATTCCTCAAGCAAAACTAATGTGGCTGTAAGTTTTGTCATATTCGTACATAAAAACCTCGAAACCATATTGGATTAAATTTCAAATTGAAAAAGCACTGGGTCCTCGAAACCGTCTTTGTGTATTTAACAGATGACGGAGGGTGTGACCAGAAACTTATTCCGTGGTATGTTTTAAACTTTCTTTTAGGTTTTGTTTGCTTTCCTGATACCTCTGTAATGTTATATCTTTATTTGTATTGCCCTTTGTGTCAACAGAGGCGTCGAAATAAACTATGTTTCTGTCTATAAGCAGAAAATTAGAGTTGTCAATCAGCATGCGCCCTCACCCCAAGCAGTTGGGAATAGGAAAATATATTTGAAAATTGCTGTTTGTTAAAAAAGTTAAACTGGTGATTAACATGTTTGTATTGCAGGTTGAAGGTCTCAGGTTCGAGTCTTGTTCATAAATTTCTGTGTCCAAAAAAAGCAGAAGGTTTGCCTAAAAGTAACCAACCAACAGCCATTTAAATGATAAAGGCACCATAAAATGTAGCACCAGAAACAGCACTCAAAACCATGAGTGTGAAACATCCAAGAGAGGTCTGAACCACTATATTAAAGTGCATAGAGTGGCATATACCCTGGGCGATGTTGTATGCTCGACTTTGAACCCAGCGTGATTATAAAGGAAGGTGTGGCCAAACCGAACCATGTCTTTCCAACAACACTAACCCTGTTCATCTCTTTGTATAGTTTGCCAAGCATGAGCCACAGATGAACCACACTTTGTTTGCGTGATCCGTCAGTGACCCACGCTTAATAAAATATATTTCATCAACATGAGCCATAATGTTCCAATTTAATGAGCCATAATGTTCCAAGATTTATCACTTGTAGAAATGTCTCTGATGAGTGTTGATGGTTTATAAGCGTTTTGTTGTATGTGAAAAAAAATGTTATGAACTATTGGGCACCCAAAGCATACTGTAACCCTGGGAACAATTTGCTTGTACTTATGATGGAATGTTTTAAAAAAGCCTTAGGATAAGATAAGATATCACTTTTATCCGGCGGGGAATGAAACCTGCGAATACAGATGGATATGATGATCAAAGACTGGATTTGATTTGGAGATTTGTTGTTAAGGTTGTTCTTGAAGTTTCGTTTAAACAAAATCTTGTTTTTATTTGAGTGTTCAATAACTGCAGATCACTTTCTTCGGTTCGACAAAATCATCAACACACATAGATATGTGTGGCCGAACCGAATCCAACAACACTAACCTGTTCATCTATTTACATATTTCACTTTGCCAAGCATGTCCCACAGATGAATCATGCCTGAAAACTTTGTCACTGGAAAGATCATCCAGTGTTTGAATTCAGCTCACTGTTTAGTTAAATGTACATTTTAAAACAAAACCAACACAAGATGTGATTTTTCAACTTAAATCCCCCGATCGACAACTCTAATTTTCTGCTTATCACCTGAAATCCCATTATTTCGCAACTATATATTCTGATTTCATGATACAGAAAAACATCAATCAACATTTCTAATGAAACAAAATATGAGCATCGATTATACTGTAATAAGGAGACTTCGCCTTTTGAAAGTTAATCAAAAATCAACTAATGCATTAGAATTTCATCAAAAAAATAATAATTTCATGACATAGAACATCAGATGAAGAACCAAAGAAGTTTATATCAGGATCCTTCAGTATCTACATATTAACAAGTAAACAACAACAACACAAGTACAGCTTCACTATTTGCAACAAACTGTTGCAACATAACAACATAAAGGCAACATACTGCTATGCCATGATCTTGTGGTTATAATGTTCGCAGGTTGAAGATCTCAAGTTCAAGTCCTAGTGAGTCTGGTAAATCCATGCCCAGCACTCAACCCAGGGTGTAATGACTTGGTAAGACTCAGCTGAACCTATAAGATCAAGTCTTTGCAACAACTCTAACCCTAACTGTCTGTGGGTGACCGCTTGTACTGAGCCTTGGTCAGGGTGATCCACTCCATGAAATGGCCATAAAAAACATTTCACACATAAGTTTATCGATTTAGTCTCCAGCAAGGTCTCCTGCAAGTCCGTATTTAACAGACACTTAAAAAGCAGAGACCTAATTGGAAATATGTACCAGCAACGTCAGTCTGAGGAGAAGAAATCACAGAGGAGATGAAACTGATGAAATAAAGTGCAGTGAGTGGCATCTGCCCTGGGCAAAGATAATACTATCTATCACTTATTTCAGTCTCCTCTTATGACACTCAAGAAATACCTTTCAAACTGTTGCTCAGTTCAAACTATTAAAAATGTGTTATTTCCAACTTCAAACAAACTGTGAGTTTTGTCAGCAATGGAATGTGTTGATAAGGTTCATCAGTTACTGATGCTTGACAGAACTTTTGATCGGGGATTCAAATTAAAATATGAAATGCTTTCCGCTGCAATTGCCAACATATTACATATGTGTTGTGAGGGGTAATTAATTGAAAGAACATAAGTGATAGATGACTTTACCAATGGATGGATCTGGTTTATCTATGGCTCATGCTTGGAAAAGTATATTTTTAGTCAGTTAGGAGTTTTTACCATAAACTCACTCTATACAAGGCTGAACAGGTATTATAAAGTGCGGTGATTGGTATCTGCTCTGGGCGAGAGCAAGGCTATCTAACACTTCTTGGCCTCTCTCCTAACAAACAGGAAATATATTAGGGCAATTCTGAAACCTGCACAGACTATTTATATGTTATGATTGATTTACTTTATAACGCAGACTCAGAGGTCGCATTTGACATGTCAGCGATATTGAACATTCATTATTGTATATTTTCCTTGTGTGGTCAACTACTTGGGGTGAGAGGGCATGCAACCCCCAGGCAACATTGAATATTTATTAATTTATATTTCATTTGTGCGTCAAATATTTGGGGATCACCAAACCTAGACCTATGCTTTGTGTATTATGTGGAATAAAAAAAATGATATTTAGTTGCTTGACCGAATATTAATCCTGAGATTTTTCAAGGGGAACACTAATCTGTGATATTCCCAATCTTTCTTCAAGGGGAGCACTGAAGTACATATTTGGAATAATTGATAGTTGAGCATTACATTGACACAATTGTTGTGAGGGGTAATTAATTGGAAGAATGGAAGTGTTAGATGATTTTACCGACACCCAGGGCAGATATCACTGACTGTACTTAATTATAGTGGTTCTCATTTGTAGGCATTACTTCTCATTTATTTTCTGTGTGCCATAATGAGGCGATTAAATGAAGGAATAAAAGTATTAGGTAACTTCAACATCACCCAGGGCAACTACCACCCACTGCACTCTACTATATTGATTCACTTCTGTATGAAATGCTTTTGGTGTAATTGCTGGCTTTACAACTCTTTATCATATTAACCAGCATAAGTCGGTTACTTTTTGGTGCTTCCAACCTTCCTTGAATTAATAAATCAGAAAAATAAGATTGGATTAAACTAAAATATAAAAAATGCTTTAAACACAAATTTTTGAGAATAGTTGTAGTTGATTTTGATCCACAAATAATAATCCAGCTTCAACAGCTACTAACACATGAGTACGTTTTTAAATGATGAAAATAATTGTGAACATGACAGATACGAGTTGTCTTTCTGCCGAATATATAGAAAGGATGGAATTGTCTTAAATCAAAACTTTAATAGTATAGCATGTGTGCAGCAGAATCATGATTTATTTCAAATTTTACAACAATGTACATCAATTGTATGACTAAATTCATGTCAAATTTGTCATATATCATGATTTTGCCCAAAACAGACTATTTATTCCATGCGCTATTTTTTATTTTCTAGAAGAGATATGTCATGGAATATTGCTTATTCGAGTCCTTGGTGGGTTCCATTCATAATTTGATTTTTATTGAATTTTGCTTTTTCAAGGTCAAAAGCAGCAACAAAAGGCACCAACCAAATGAAGCTGCAGCAACTGCACCCTAAGTGGAGAAAATTCCAAACTGGAGTGTATGATTGAGTGCAGTGAGAGGTATATGCCCTGGGCGATAGTTCAACCCAAATTGATTACTTGGGTATATGTGACCGAACCGAACCATATCTTTCTAACAACACGAATCCTCTTCATCTATTTATTTTATTCTACCAAGCATTGGCTACAGATGAATCATGCCTGAAAACTTTGTCACTGGGAAGATCATCCAGTGTTTGAATTCAGCTCACTGTTTAGTTAACTGTACGATTTCAAAACAAAACCATCACAAAATGTGATTTTTAAACTAAAATCCCTTGATTGACAGGTTTAATTTTGTGCTTATCACCTGAAATCCGATAATTTTGCAACTATATATCCTATGCCATGGCCTTGTGGTTATAATGTCATCATTATTTAATAAGCAGAATTTTTTTTCATTGGAGCGATGGCCCAGTGACTATCATGTTGGCATCGCAGGTTCGAGTCCCGCCATGTCAGCTTCTTAATCCATGCCCACAATTCAACCCAGGGAGTAATTACTGTAGCGTTACGATAGTTGTATGATAATGATGCTGTATGATAAGTTTTCTGCTAAAGTGGTTGACACATTCGTCGTTTGTCTCAAAGGAAAATTAGACTTTAGAGTGGTGTGAATGACTTTATCATCGCCCAGAGCAGCTACCACTTGCACTCTGCTAAAGTGGTTGACACATTCATCGTGTGTCTCAAAGGAAAATTAGACGTTAGAGTGGGTGTGAATGACTTTATCATCGCCCAGAGCAGCTACCACTTGCACTCTGCTAAAGTGATTGAGTTCTGTATGAAATGCTTTCTATTTTTGGATTGTTTTACCAACACTCTGGGCAGATACTACTCGCTGCACACTACTTTTGTGGTTCACTTCTGAATTGATTGTTTCTCACTTGAAGCACATTGGCTGGTTCTACATCAAGTTGTAGCTCTTTACCAGGGAAATAATGGTAGTTAGTAGGTTCAGCTTAAGTTTTGCTTCTGGTTCGATTTGCATCAATTATTTCTGAACCTAATTAAATTCTAACCTCCCCTTGTCAAACAAAGGAAACAACTAACACTATTATGGCTCAGAACTGCACGGAATACAACACAAACGACAAAGCTCATAGCATTCTGGTATCTGCCTTAAGTGTTGTCTCCCTCCTCTTTGGTTCTTTTACACCCACATAAATAGAGAGACAGATGCAGCCATTCTCAGAAAAGGAAACACATATCAAGGGTGTGCAGCATAATCACTTGAATGAACAAGGCACCACAAAATATAATAACAAGAGCCAGAAACTGCTCTCTAGACTAATAGGAAAACATACAAGGGAGAACGAAACCACTATAATAAAGTACAGTGAGCGGTATCCGCCCCAGACAATGGTTAAATCATCCATCACTTCTCATTTCCCTCAAATCCCACTTTATAGCACATAGGAGATACATTGGACAAACACTAAACCCTGCACCCAAATTTGGCATGCTTTATTACTGTTGTGAAAATACGCAAAATATATTTTAAATATAATTTCCTAGTTTTAAAGATTTTCCATTTCACACGTTCCTTAAATTTTTACCAAATAATATTTTGATCAATAAACAAATTTTGTTTTATACGTATGTCAGTGCATATACATGAAAGGGAAATATAAACCATGAGGTATAATATATCTGACCAAGTATGGGACAATGTTGCTTTATTGTAAGGATGCCATTGGCAGGTGACAGCACTTTCCAAACGCACCCCCTTCCTTGTGTCAATGTAATGCTCAACTATCAATTATTTTAAATATGTACTCCGGTGTTCCCCTTGAAAAAACATTGGGAAAATCACGCATTAATGTTCCCCTTGAAAAGTCCCAGGTATATTACTTTGTGAACCGTATCACAACTATGCACATCAGACTCTAATTAAAACAAGGAAATTAAAAGAAGTTTAAATGACAACAACATTTGTTCAGTTGTTTTTTGTTTAAGATTATTTTTAGAAGTTATAGCGATTTTATTTATATTTATTATATGAAATGGCCACAAAGCACAAAAATTAACAAATTTTTTAAACTTTACTGTCGGTAGGCAAGGGGATTCGCCCTCCCCCCCAAGTAGTTAACCCGTAAGGAAAATATACATTAAAAAAGATTCAATATTGCCTGAAGGTGCATGCCCACTCACCCCAAGTAGTTGACCCAATAGGAAAATATACATTAAAAAAGATTCAATATTGCCTGGGGTGCATGCCCACTCACCCCAAGTAGTTGACCCAATAGGAAAATATACATTAAAAAAGATTCAATATTGCCTGGGGGTGCATGCCCACTCACCCCAAGTAGTTGACCCAATAGGAAAATATACATTAAAAAAGATTCAATATTGCCTGAAGGTGCATGCCCACTCACCCCAAGTAGTTGACCCAATAGGAAAATATACATTAATAAATATTCAATATTGCCTGGGGGTGCATGCCCACCCACCCCAAGTAGTTGACCCAATAGGAAAATATACATTAATAAATATTCAATATTGCCTGGGGGTGCATGCCCACTCACCCCAAGTAGTTGACCCAATAGGAAAATATACATTAATAAATATTCGATATTGCCTGGGGTGCAACGACCATTCAAATGATAAAAGCAAAATGTAGTACTAGCAACTGCACTCTAAGCCATGAGTGTGAAACATCCAAGAAAGGACTGAACCACTATATTAAAGTGCATCGAGTGACATGTGCTCTGGGCGATGTTGTATGCTCGACTTTGAACCCAGCGTGATTATTGAGGTAGGTGTGGCGAAACCGAACCATGTCTTCCCAACAACACTAACCCTGTTCATCTATTTGTATAGTTCAGTGACCCACGCTTAATAAAATATATTTCATCAACCATGCTACCATGAGCATCGGTTATACTGTGATAAGGAGACAAAAATAATTATTTTATGACATAGAACATCAGATGAAGAATCAAAGAAGTTTATATCAGGATCCTTCAGTATCTACATATTAACAAGTAAACAACAACAACACAAGTACAGCTTCACTATTTGCAACAAACTGTTGCAGCATAACAACATAAAGGCAACATACTGCTATGTCATGGCCTTGTGGTTATAATGTTCGCAGGTTGAAGATCTCGAGTTCGAGTCCTGGTGTTAATTCGCACGCACCAAACTCTCAACCCAGAGTGTAATAACTTCGGTTGGCTGAGCTGACTCTATAACCCTGATCCAATGAATCTATAACCCTGATCATCTACAGGTGGCCACTGGTCCACCCCAAGAAGTGGTTATAAATAGCAAAACATAGGACGTAAAAGATAATCAATTTCTACTCAAGCAATGTCGCAACAAGGACTTTCTAACTTGTAGTCTCTTAAAAAGCAGAGAGCTAGAGTGTGTTGTGAGGGGTATTTAATTGGAAGAATGAAAGTGTTAGATGAATTTACCGACACCCAGGGCAGATATCACTGAATGCACTTTATTATAGTGGTTCTCATTTGAAGGCATTACTTCTCATGCAATTGCTAACTTATTTTCTGTGTGTCATAATGAGGCGATTAAATAAGGGTATAACAGTATTAGGTAACTTCAACATCACCCAGAGCAACTACCACCCACTGCACTCTACTATATTGATTCACTTCTGTATGAAATGCTTTTGGTGCAATTGCTGGCTTTACAACTCTTTATCATATTAACCAGCATAAGTCGGTTACTTTTTGGTGCTTCCAACCTTCCTTGAATTAATAAATCACAAAAAATAAGATTGGATTAAACTAAAATATAAAAAATGCTTTAAACACAATATTTGAGAATAGTTGTAGTTGATTTTGATCCACAAATAATAATCCAGCTTCAGCAGCTACTAACACATGAGTACGTTTTTAAGTGATGAAAATAATTGTGAACATGACAGATACGAGTTGTCTTTCTGCCGAATATAGAGAAAGGATGGAATTGTCTTAAATCAAAACTTTAATAGTATAGCATGTGTGCAGCAAAATCATGATTTATTTCAAATTTTACAACAATGTACATCGTTTGTATGATTAATTCATGTCAAAATTCACTGTACCGTACCTATATAATTTGTCATATATCATGATTTTGCCCAAAACAGACTATTTATTCCATAAAGCTTCCTAGACCTGCTACTCAAAACCTGAAGAAAATAGAGGTCACCTAATACCCCAATAATCAATGCCGCTGACATGTCAAATGCAACCTCTGGGGCTGCGTTATAAAGTAAATCAACCATGCACCGGTTTAAGAATTGCCCTAACGTATTTTTTGTACGCTGTGAGAGGGACTTGAAGTGATAGAGAGTCTCACTATTGCCCAGGGCAGATATCTGCACGCTAATCTCAGGTTCGAATCTTGCTTATAAATTTCTGTGTCCAAGGAAAGCAGAAGGTTTGCCTAAAGGTAACCAACCAACAGCCATTTAAATGATAAAGGCACCACAAAATGTAGCACCAGAAACTGCACTCAAAGCCATGAGTGTGAAACATCCAAGAAAGGACTGAACCACTATATTAAAGTGCATAGAGTGGCATGTGCCCTGGGCGATGTTGTATGCTCGACTTTGAACCCAGCGTGATTATTAAGGTAGGTGTGGCCAAACCGAACCATGTCTTCCCAACAACACTAACCATGTTCATCTATTTGTATATTTTACCGAGCATGAGCCACAGATGAAACACACCTTGTTTGCGTGATCCGTCAGTGACACACGATTAGTAAAATATATTTCATCAACATGCTACCATGAGCATCGGTGATACTGTGATAAGGAGACAAAAAATCAACTAATTCAATATAATTCCACCAAAAAAATAATAATTTTATGACATAGAACATCAGATGAAGAATCAAAGAAGTTTATATCAGGATCCTTCAGTATCTACATATTAACAAGTAAACAACAACAACACAAGTACAGCTTCACTATTTGCATCAAACTGTTGCAACATAACAACATAAAGGTAACATACTGCTATGTCATGGCCTTGTGGTTGTAATGTTCGCAGGTTGAAGATCTCGAGTTCGAGTCCTGGTGTTAATTCGCACGCACCAAACTCTCAACCCAGAGTGTAATAACTTCGGTCGGCTGAGCTGACTCTATAACCCTGATCCAATGAATCTATAACCCTGATCATCTACAGGTGGCCACTGGTCCACCCCAAGAAGTGGTTATAAATAGCAAAACATATGAAGTAAAAGATAATCAATTTCTACTCAAGCAATGTCGCAACAAAGACTTTCTAACTTGTAGTCTCTTAAAAAGCAGAGAGCTAGAGTGTGTTGTGAGGGGTAATTAATAGGAAGAATGGAAGTGTTAGATGACTTTAGCGACACCCAGGGCAGCTATCACTGACTGTACTTTATTATAGTGGTTCTCATTTGTAGGCATTATTTTCAATGCAATTGCTAACTTTTTTTCTGTGTGTCATAATAAGGCGATGAAATGAAGGAATAAAAGTATTAGGTAACTTCAACATCACCCAGAGCAACTACCACCCACTGCACTCTACTATATTGATTCACTTCTGTATGAAATGCTTTTGGTGCAATTGCTGGCTTTACAACTCCTTATCATATTAACAAGCATAAGTCGGTTACTTTTTGGTGCTTCCAACCTTCCTTGAATTAATAAATCAGAAAAATAAGATTGGATTAAACTAAAATATAAAAAATGCTTTAAACACAATATTTGAGAATAGTTGTAGTTGATTTTGATCCACAAATAATAATCCAGCTTCAGCAGCTACTAACACATGAGTACGTTTTTAAGTGATGAAAATAATTATGAACATGACAGATACGAGTTGTCGTTCTGCCGAATATAGAGAAAGATGGAATTATCTTGAATCAAAACTTTAATAGTATAGCATGTGTGCAGCAAAATCATGATTTATTTCAAATTTTACAACAATGTACATCGATTGTATGATTAATTCATGTCAAAATTCACCGTATATAATTCGTCATATATCATGATTTTGCCCAAAACAGACTATTTATTCCATGCGGCTTTTTTTTATTTTCTAGAAGAGATATTTCATGGAATATTGCTTATTTGTTGAACACTCACTGCACACTTTACTATAGGGGTGCCGGGTTAGCTCAATAGGTAAAGCGTTGGGAATACGCTTCGAGCTCCTCATCTCTGATCGCTCTGACATGGATTCTGATCCTGTAACGGATGATCATATACAATAGGTCATCATATGGTTAAGTTGTATCCTCAGCTTTCCTCTCCCCCATGATAAAAACCCTTGCTAAAAGTTCATCGACGATTAAAAATACATTCATTTTGAAAAATTTCATGTAAAAAACATAAAAACCACAAAACACCCGATAAAAAATCGAACAAATATAAATTTCACACAAATAATTCGATTTATTAATAATATTGCAGAAGTTTAATATCATCGTATAATGAGCAGAATTTTTTTTATTGGAGCGATGGCCCAGTGATTAGCATGTTGGCATCGCAAGTTCGAGTCCCGCCACGACAGGTTCTTAATCCATGCCCATAATTCAACCCAGGGTGTAACTACTGTAGCGTTACGATAGTTCTGTATGAAATGTTTTCTGCTGCAGTGGTTAGCATATTTTCTGTGTATCTTGAGGAGAAATTAGACTGTAGAGGGGTAGTGGATGCCTTTATCATCACCCAGAGCAGCTCCCCTCATTGCACCCTATTATAGTGATCGAGTTCTGTATGAAATGTTTCCTGCTTCTGGTTCAGCTGCTGATTTCACACTTTATGTAACTCTTTATCATATTAGTCGGTTACTTTTTGGTGCTTCCAACCTTGCTTAGAGTGACAAAAACGTACAAAAAATAAAGATATCCAGACCATTTTTGAGGTTTTTTTAATTAAAAGAATGGAGATATCTGACAATGACGGTTGAGGCTTGCCTAACCCCAAGTCAGAAATTTGATTTTGTCAATCATGAGCCACAGATGAACCACACCTTGGCTGTGCGATCCATCAGTGATCCACGCTTAACAAAATATATTGGATCAACATTTTCTGACTGGGCTGCTCATCTACATCAAGTACAAACCTCTAATCTTATACTTTCCCAACCTACTAAGCAATCCCCTGCTAAAGCGCAATATTATAGAACCATCTTCAACCTCCGTAACACTCAACGTATCTCAAACGACGCTTCAGCAAACAATGTTATCTTCTCTTAATATTTAAGCTAGTTTACGTAGTGTCGCAATATAATTTATGGTCTGTTCCATCATACATGAGCCATACATGATTTGTGCCTCTTTTGTCTTGTCAAGCATGGCCCGAAGAACGAAGCACGGATTAGTCTATCACGTAGGTGCGGACCATCTATACTTGAAGGTTCTACGACAACATTGTAGTCTTGAGATGGAATGAACAATTTATTTTCCCCGCGTGAGTTGAATCTCAGAAAACAATGCGAGCAATAAAATAAAAGCACCCCATAATTATCCACAGCGTGTTTAGACACAAGCAAGTCAAGCAAATCAATCAATCAAACTGAGCCCGACTCGGTGGTTCAGTCGGTTAAGCGCGATCGTATTGTCCGATGGCCAATGGTTCGATGCTTGATCGTTTCACCACCGAATGTGCCCTTCAGCAAGGCACTTCGCGGGTAGCTGTAACATATAACAGATGCACAGTCGCTACAAAGTTTCGTGCCTAACGGTTTGAGGTTTCCTACATTTTTAAATAGCTCAAAAGACCATTTTACAATATTTTTGGTCAGCGAGGGGTGCATAGGATCATACCTCCTCCTTAATACAATAGTATCTGTAATAGCCTGTGTATACTCCTCAAGCAAAACTAATGTGGCTGTAAGTTTCGTCATATTCGTTCATGGAAACCCCGAAACCATATTAGATTAAATTTCAAATTGAAAAAGCACTTGGTCCTCGAAACCGTCTTTGTGTATTTAACAGATGGCGGAGGGTGTGACCAGAAACTTATTCCGTGGTATGTTTTAAACTTTCTTTTAGGTTTTGTTTGCTTTCCTGATAACTGTAATGTTATATCTTTATTTGTATTGCCCTTTGTGTCAACGGAGGCGTCGAAATAAACTATGTCTCTGTCTATAAGCAGAAAATTAGAGTTGTCAATCAGCATGCGCCCTCACCCCAAGTAGTCAGAAATAAGGAAATATATTTGAAAATTGCTGTTTGTTAAAAAAGTTAAACTGGTGATTAACATGTTTGTATTGCAGGTTGACGGTTTCAGGTTCGAGTCTTGCTCATAAATTTCTGTGTTCAAGCAAGGCAGTAAGGTTTGCCTAAACGTAACCAACCAATGGCCATTGAAATGATAAAGGCACCATAAAAATATAGTACCAGCAACTGCTCTTGAAGCCATGAGTGTGAAACATTCAAGAGAGGACTAGACCATTATATTAAAGTGCATAGAGTGGTATGTGCCCTGGGCGCAGGTGTATGCCCATCTTCAAACTCAGGGTGATTACAGATGTAGGTGTGGCCGAACCAAACCATGTCTTTCCAACAACACTAACCCTGTTCATCTATTTACATATCTCATGTTACCAAGCATGTGCCACAGATGAATCATGCCTGAAAAGTTATCCACTGGGGAGACCATCCAAGGTTTGATTTTTGCTCACTGTTCAGCTAAATATACAATTTTAAAACAAAACCATCACAAAATGTGATTTTTCAACTAAAATCCCATGATTGACAACTTCAATCTTCTACTTATCTACTGAAATCTCATAATTTCGCAGCTATATATTCTGATTTCATGAAACAGAAAATATTAATCAACATTTCTAATATGGAATGAAACATGAGCATCGATTATACTGGGATAAAGAGACTTCGCCACTTAAAAGTTAATCAAAAATCAACTAATTCGATATAATTCCACCAAAAAAATAATAATTTTATGACATAGAACATCAGATGAAGAATCAAGGAAGTTTATATCAGGATCCTTCAGTATCTACATATTAACAAGTAAACAACAACAACACAAGTACAGCTTCACTATTTGCAACAAACTGTTGCAACATAACAACATAAAGGCAACATACTGCTATGTCAGGCCTTGTGGTTATAATGTTCGCAGGTTCAAGATCTCGAGTTCAAGTCCTGACGAGTCTGGTAAATCCATGCCCAGCACTCAACCCAGGGTGTAATAACTTGGTAGGCTTAGCTGAATCCAAAAGATCAAGTCTTTCCAACAACTCTAACCCTAACTGTCTGTAAGTGGCCGCATGTACTGAGCCTTGGTCAGGGTGATCCACTCCGAGAAGTGGCAATAAATAATATTTCACACATAAATTTATCGATTTAGTCTCCAGCAAGGCCTCCTACAAGTCCCTATCTAACAGTCACTTGAAAAGCAGGGACCTAATTGAAAATATAGTACCAGCAACTTCAGTCTGAGGAGAAGAAATCACAGAGGAGATGAAACTGATAAAATAAAGTGCAGTGAGTGGCATCTGCTCTGGGCAATGATAATACCATCTATCACTTATTTCAGTCTCCTCTTATGACACTCAAGAAATACCTTTCAAACTGTTGCTCAGTTCAAACTATTAAAAATGTGTTATTTCCAACTTCAAACAAATTGTGAGTTTTGTCAGCAATGGAATGTGTTGATAAGGTCCATCTGTTACTGATGGTTGACAGAACTTTTGATCGGAGGATCAAATTAAAATATGAAATGGTTTCCGCTGCAATTGCAAACATATTTCATATGAGTTGTGAGGGGTAATTAATTGAAAGAACAGAAGTGATAGATGACTTTACCAATGCCCACAGCAGATACCACTGACTGTACTTTATTATAGTGGTTCTCATTTGTAGGCATTACTTCTCATGCAATTGCTAACTTATTTTCTGTGTGTCATAAGAGGCGATTAAATAAAGAAATAGAAGTATTATATAACTTCAACATCACCCAGGGCAACTACCACCCACTGCGCTCCACTATATTGATTCGCTTCTGTATGAAATGCTTTTGGTGCAATTGCTGGCTTTACAACTCCTTATCATATTAACCAGCATAAGTCGGTTACTTTTTGGTGCTTCCAACCTTCCTTGAATTAATAAATCAGAAAAATAAGATTGGATTTAACTAAAATATAAAAAATGCTTTAAACACAATATTTGAGAATAGTTGTGGTTGATTTTGATCCACAAATAATAATCCAGCTTCAGCAGCTACTAACACATGAGTACGTTTTTAAGTGATGAAAATAGTTGTGAACATGACGGATACGAGTTGTCTTTCTACCGAATATAGAGAAAGGATGGAACTGTCTTAAACTTTAATAGTATAACATGTGTGCAGCAAAATCATGATTTATTTCAAATTTTACAACAATGTACATCGATTGTATGATTAATTCATGTCAAAATTCACTGTATATAATTCATCATATATCATGATTTTGCCCAAAACAGACTATTTATTCCATGCGCCATTTTTTATTTTCTAGAAGAGATATGTCATGGAATATTTCTCATTTGTTGAACACTCACTGCACACTTTACTATAGGGGTGCCTGGTTAGCTCAATAGGTGAAGCGTTGGGAATACGCTTCAAGTTTTATCCTCAGCTTTCCTCTCCCCCATGATAAAAACCAAATCCTGTCCTATAGCAGTACTTCATATATTGCTTTGCACTCAGAGCACAGTTGTCAGGAAATTACGTCAATCAATAGAATGCACTGTTTTTGAGTTTCGCTTATAATGCAGATCTCTCAGTTGAGGAGGCTGCTGCATACAATTATGTTTAAAGTAACCGACATCCGAAGCAGTTGAATCTGGTTTTTCTTCAGGTGCCTGGAAAGTTCATATCATTTTCTTAGGGTGAACAGAAAACTTCGAAACCTCTATTTCATATCGGTGTTTATTAATGCGAACCTTTTTCAATAGTTTGGCTGCTACTAGACACGGACATGGGGCAGCTGGTCTTGTTTTTATTGAAATTGTTCTAAGCAGGGGCAAAAGTAGCACGATGACCTGGTGGTTAAACATGTCGGCATCCAGGTTAGAGTCTGGTTCGTTATTCCCACCACTCGATCAAGGGTGTAATAAGCCGAACAGAATAAGATGATATCTTTCGAGCAATTCTAACTCTGTTTGTCTACAAGTGGTTCCTGGTACAGGGTGAGCCACTCCCAAAAATTTATTGAAATCGTTCCAAGCAAGGGCATAAGTAGTTTCTAAAAGATGTCAACGAAGTTTTCAAAGAATGAGCCACAACTTAGTAAGTGTTGTTTTTTCTTCTAGGTTTCCGAAACATGTCATTTCATTTTCATCAAATAGACGAAGAAGCTTCTAAGCCGTTGACTATTTTCACAGCCTGGTTGCTACCAGACAGATGATCCATCCAGTCGATCCAAACATGAAATAGTATTAGCCATTCAGTAGATTTTTTTTTGATGGACTCGTTTTTTTTTCGGGGGGGTGACGCGATCAGTAAGTGGACCAAAGTCTAAAAGGAACCAATCAAAGAGCAAAGAGTTGGTAACTGCATGATCAGATATAAGAATCAAGCTGCTCTGCTACTCAGACACCCGAAGACAATGGCTATCATCAGAAGAAAATTCAGCAAATATACAGAATTTTGAGAGGAATCCTTTGTTACAGAATCTAAACGTCTCTTTGAGAGTAGGGAAGCTACCAAACTGAAGAAAAAGGTTCAAAATCATCAATACTGCTAAGAAATAGCAGTGTCGATGGTTCTGAAGCTTTCTGTCCATATGAAGATGACATCAATCCAAACACCCGAAGAAAAACAAGATTCTGTCGCCATAATAATAATTAACCTATAGTGAATTCAAGTGGGTGGTACCTGCCCTGGGCGATGGCAGCAAGTAAGTAAATAAACGCAGACAGCAACAAAGAATAATACATGCCAGTTTAAAAATATCCAAAGTCTTAGAATTAGTTAAGATTCGTTATCAAGCATGAAACACAGACAAGTAATAGCGCAACAGTGACCCATACTCGATCTAATATAGTTCTCATTTTGCAATTCACATCCTCCCAGTTACAAAGACTATTCAATAAAAATCGGCGTAGAGATAGAGCGTCATAAAATATTTCTAAATTAATTTGAAGACGGGTGACATTACTTCTTGCCCACACTGGTCGATGGCATTATTTCACCAAGCATGAGCCATAGATGAATCAGACCGTTGACGAAATACACGATTCTTTGAGATTGTAATAATTAGTGTTCACATTGTCTTGTCTTTACCAGTGTTCCCATTCAATAAATTGTGACAAATAAAATCATTTCAAGGCAATGTCCAGTGTTCCCATTGTCTCAATCAGTGTTCACCTCCAAGAATCTCTTCTTCCCATCTGTGGTCCAGAGATGGCAATATCCATGAAGTCTCCTATCTGGAACTTCTGGTCCTGAAATAAAAGTGTCAGTTTTATGAGAATGAAGAGTCTTTGTTTTTTGCGCTTGTTTTTAATTTTTCTGGAAATGTATACTTTCTTGAATGTTGGATTTTGAATCACTGGGAAAATCCAATAGAATTATTCATGATCCTCGAATTATAAACTGAATATTTTGGAAAGTTCTAACAAGAGCTTTTCAAAATATTTAAATTTCATCTTTTCAGTGATATGAAGCCAAGGGAATCGGAAATGCATAAAATTTTCATAATATATGTGAATTTTTAAAATATTTCTCAAATTCCTAGAGAGACTACTGCTTTGTTTGGTTACAATAAGACTATAATTTGAAGATACGCAGAAATGATTCAATTCTGAATTAAAAAAAGGCAGCTCCAACAAACATCTCTCTGTGTGTGATATAGTGTGTTTCATCATATATCATGGCCGTGATGGCCTAGTGATTAAACATGGCATCACAGGCTGAAGATCTTGAGTCTGGCTCATTAAACCATGCCCACCACTCAACCCAGGGTGTAATAACTTAGTTAGGCTGAGACAAACATGAAAACAATCATTATTATCTTTTCAGCAATTCTAACCCGGTGTTTCTATAAGTGGCTGCTGGTAAAGGGCCTTGGTTAAGGTGACCTACTCCAAGAAGTGGCTATAAAAAAAAAAATAATAATTTTCTGTGCACCACTAGGAGATAGTTGCAAGGAAGATAAAAACAGACATCCTAAGTGGCCGTTAGTTGGTATCATTCAAGAGCTGCGTTCATCCTTGCTTAAAGCAAAAAAAATGTCGATTCTGAAAGTTGTAGTCGTCTACCCATCCAGGATTTTCCATAGAGCTGGTCGGCATGACAGTAAACACCGATTTGAACATTTGCAATATCATGAAACGACAAAGCACCCGTATTTAGACAGTTCCTCAATTTACGCATAAGTTTTTTTTACATAGGGTGCATATGAGGCCCTTTGAAATGCCACAATTGGATGGTTTTGATACCAGAAACAGAGTGGCAGAATGTCAGCTACTCAGACACCCAAAGAAACCGGATTTTGCCGGTGCGCGGCGTTTCATGCAAGGGATGTTTGCGTCTTCCTCCATCAACCAGATCCATGCACAGGAAAATGAGAAATTCAATAATCCAAAAAAAAACTGGTATCTGCACGAGAAGTCGTGGTTCCCCATATGGGTTAAGCTTTCCTCTCCCGCAGGATAAAAGTGATATCCTATTCTAGAACCTCTGAAAAAAATGGCGTGACATTCAGACATCTGAAAAAAACTAAGTACCATTTATAATCGATGCCGCCAAGTTTTGTATTAAAAATTTTCATTGAAGGTTTGTCAAATTTTACCTGCAATGTAACGTTATCATCCGGACCCTTCAGTCCTGCCATTGTTCGACCGATGTCTTTGAATCTGTGAAGTTTTAATACAACATCAATTGGGTGATAATTCAGCTGTTTGGGGGGGGGGGGGGGGGGGGTTAATTAAGAGATTTAGTTAGACATTTGCTTTGGGAAAAAACACTGATATGCTAAAGATTACTAGAATGTAAAAAAATATTATAATTTGGTTTGAAGAATACACATAAACCAGAATTTGACCACAAACTGGTAGACTGGTGCCCGGTTAGCTCGATCGGTAAAACATTGGAAATATGCTTTGAGATGCGCATCACTAACTAACTATCTGAAAAAACAAATGATGCAAGTTTCAGACACCCGGAAAAATAAGTTCTTGTCACCCTGTCGTTCTTACCTCTGGCGGCCATTCCTCTCCATATAAACAGTAGCGAACTCAAACTTTGTCCCTTTCCTACGAGCGTCTGGATTGACTTCTTTGACTAAACTTGTGAGTTCCTTCAATGTCGCATCCATCCTAAATGAGAAAGTTAATACAAAGTTTTTTCCAACAAATTTCCAGGATGCAAATTACCCAGAGTACGAAAGCTTTGCTTTTGTTGTCTGAAAGTCTTGTCTTTACTTACAAGTAGGGACATTTAACTTAGCAGAATATCAAATGAATCCGAATCAACGTTAACTCGAATCGATCCTGAGCATTTTAAGAAAATTCATGATATTAATAAACTCTCGTTGCGTCACCTTCATGAAGTTTCGTTGTTTTTCAGAACATGGCAAACATTTTCATTTTAAAATTATTTGGCTCTTTGGTGTTTTGTTATGATAACATTTTTCCAATTTTATTGTGGCCAGTTCTAAAACCAATACACAGCTATTTCTTTCTTGTTTATTGTTACTTGAATTTGAACATCGGGTGTGTTCTTGGGTTTTGTAAACTAATATAGTATCTCAAAAAGGTTGGGAATAATTTTTTTTAAATAGAATCATAAGTGGAAAGATTTGATTTGAAATTAATTTCCTGGAAATTTAATTTGTAAAAAAAAGTATTGGAAACTTACATCCCTAGTTACGAGAGGCTCAAAGTACTGCAACTGCAACTGAAAGGGAGTTCAAGATTGTTGAGGGTAGGCTGGTGCTGCTAATATTCCATTTTTATCATGTTGGAGAGGAAAGCCGAGAATAAAGCTCGATCATGTGGCGAACTATGACATCTGCTTGACATCAAAATTGAGAAGATTGGTCGGTAAGTTCAGTCATTTGGAAAGCTCTTTGAAGCATTCATCTCTAACGTCCCTGGTTCGAATCTCTTGTGGACGATAATAGTGAGAGGATTACTGGACACCTCGCCGGTGTACGGCGGTTCACATCACCAATGGTTACAGTTCCCCCCTACCATGCTCATCCACGGGAATGCATCAGTAAACAGTCAGGTGAAAATCTCATTCTTGACTAGGAACTGATATCTGCACCAAAGGACGGGGGTTCGGCTCGTGGTTAGGTCATATTCTCGACTTTCCTCTCCCACAGGACACAAAGAAAAACAAGATTCTCACCAAGTATAAATCTGTAGTTCATTATTTGGAACACTTCCTCTTGCATATTCACTCAGAGCGTGGTGTCTGCCATTGCATGTGAAAACCCTCAAGAGAAGTGGACAAGTTTTTTCACGATCAATTGCTGGTTTGGGTGCAGATTTCTCTTCTTGTGGAGCGTCTTGTGCAACACTTCTCAGACGATCTTCTAATGACCCAGCTTGCGGCATAATTCAATATGGTATTAGTACTTTGATACACTGATTAAAAAAATAAACAAGTTTGGGATTAATAGGATAAGTTTTATTCAGTCATACAATGCAAATACCAAATAGAATGAAAAGAATGTTTGAAATAACAATAGATTTACGATACTCGTAATCGAATGGGGTCGTAATCGAAATGTCCACAGGCCATCAAAGTCAGAGACATTAAAATGTTGTGAATTTTGAAGACAACACATCAAACCATGTCGAAATGGGAACAGATTCGAATCTGTCAGCAATAGTAAAAAATATGCATGATCAATACATCACAATGGGCGAAGGTGGCGATTTTGGCCATTCTTTATAACTTATACTTTTTTTCTAAATTTTACACTTATGAGCCAAAAGCTACTAAAAGATGTAGCACCAGCAACTGCACTGTAAGGAAAACACTCCAAATAGAACTGAACTGCTATGGTGCAGTGAGTGGTATCTGCCCCGGGCGATAGTGAAACTATCTACATCTTCTTTGTTTCCTTTTAGTTGCCTCTTACGACACTTACGAAATACGTTAGGTCGATCCTGAAGCCTGTACCTACAAGGCTTACAGTCAGGACTAGGGCTGGGCGGCATAAAGTATATTTAGTACCGGTATACCGTCCCCGAAATGCCGGTATTACCTAGTTTGAAAAAATTAGACGCATATCTCTAAATACGGGTGGGTTGTTGTTCCATGACATTGCAAAAGTTCATTGAATGATATAAAGACCTGATTTTTGCCGTTACTTGGCGCGATAATGCATCAACTTGTAACCATTTTAGGTGATATGTTACAAAATACCGGTATCACGGCAAACCGACATTGCGAACATTAACGTGATACGACAATTTTTGAAATTTCAATACCGGTATTTACCGTCCTAACGATATGCCGACCAGCTCTAGTTAGTACAATTCTCCCGGTTGATATATCAACATATTTTTCATTTAGTAAGATTACATAAACTTATTTATTTAGATTTACTTTTTAAGAAAAATTGACGGCAGGTGACACGTTTCAAAGACAGAAATAGCAGAGTAATTGGCAGAATTCTGGACAAAGACAATCTTGTACAAACTTTATTTTTTCTGGTTGTTTTCAATATCGGTAGATTTCATGCAGTATTTAAATTACCCCAGGAGGGTCTATTAGGGCAGTACCATATTGCCGAATGTTATCAAAATTAAATCAGGCGGAATATTCTCATCCTGGGTCTCATGGAGTCCAGTACCGGTACAAGACAGAGTGACAGATTTCCTTTCTTTCGGGTGTCTTAAATGAAAATATCACTTTTTTCGGATGGATAGAAAAGTGGAAAATGATCAATATTGCTATGAAATTTTTTCCGTAGTTTAGTTGCTACCAGACTCAAAAAAGGAGTTTTTAAACGTAGTAACAAAAATTTGTCATAAAACTTTGCATATTTACTAAATTTTCTTCCGATGATAGCCATTTGCTTCAGGTGTCTGAGTAGCTGTCAATCTGCCAGTCTGGTACAGGAAACCATATTTCCGATTAACATAACAATTCTTCATGTTAGGGGCGACTCATCCTAACCCAGGAGGCAACGCCATATTTTTTTTTTTTTTTTTTTTATTTTTTTTTTTATATGGATTACCGCCCCGGTAAGGATGATAAATTGAGTGATTGCAACCAGGCTTATTCATAGTGAATCTAATTGCTCAGCCGGTGATGTGCAAACAATGTTTTTATTTTTGCCAACGTTTCGAATGTCTATACAGACGTTCTTCATCAGGGCAATGGAAAGGTTAAGTCATCGACAATACTATATACTGAAAAAGGGGTCGTTCTAAAAAAAGCCAGTAAACAAAGGATTTAGAGTATTTTATCTTTTGTTTACTAGCATATTTTAGACTGACCCCTTTCCAGTATATACGACAGCGAAGAATGTTAGTTCTGCTTAAACTGTATTATGATGTCAGAATGAAACAAATAAAAAGACACATTTTTGACTTGAGAAATTCAAAATAATGACTTACGCAATCTGGTTATGAATAAAAAAATAAAATAGCTCAACTGAAAAGGAGCGCAGAGTGCTCCTTGTAACCACACTCGCTACATTTGTGCCCTCAAAACTATAAAGAATTCCAGGATGGGAAGTATCGGGTGATGTAGAACATTACAATTAGCGACACAGTGGAGCATAATGAGTATTGGTATAGATGAATAAACGATGAATCACACAAAGCAATACCGTAAGCTAGAACATTTCTAGGATGAATAAATCAATAACCATCTCGGAACAAACACTCTTAAATATATATTGATAAGAAATTGAACATGTATTCTTATAAGAACTCAATTCAGCGGTGGTGGCATAACCTAAGGGTGACTCAACCCGAATAAGTTTTGGTTTCGATTTAAAGTCTAATAAATATATTTGGAACCGAATATTTATATTTTAATATATTAATGTTTATTGCTTGAGTTAATAGCAGAGTAACAGAATCTTATTTACATTGGGTTAAGAAGTGTCTGAAATGTACAAGGTTCATGTCACTTTTTCCAGATGGACAAAAAGCTTCAAAACCACCAACAGATCTATCTCACAACGCACTGTAAAGGGTCTCCCTAAAACCAGGCACCGCCGAAATTAGGCACTTTTTCATCGATTTAGACATTCTTTTAAAATCCTAAGACTGGGCACTTTATTGGCCACTGGTTCAGGCACCTCGACTAAAATCAGACAATATTGCAGGCTGTTATACATTGATAAATGAGAGAGAAGGAATAGATTGCATTGTGGAAAGCAGCAGTGGGGAGAGTCATTCTTCTTGTTTCGTTTTTACCTCAAGTGCCTGATATTATATAAGGACTTTGTAGACAAAACATCTTCTTAATCAAAAAAAAAAAGAACGAGAAACGCGGAGAATTAAATATAATATAAGAAAGTTAGACATTGACAAATTAAATTGCTTTGTAAATATGGTGGAACCTATTTTAATTCTGTTAAAATCAGGCCTGATTTCGAAAGTGCCTAGTTTCAGGGTTTTGAATAAATGCCTAAACGGGAATAGGCTTCAAAGTAACACCCGTTTGCTTACCTCAAAAAATATATAAATATTAGTTACTAAATTTGACCAAACACATCATACGGGACCCCTCCCAGATCCAGAAAAAATAACGGGCGCAAAAACAGACACGCACACACACTAGTTAAAACTCAAGCTGCAAGCGAGAAAGAAGTTGTTTGTATTCTACTGGATATTACGGTATCTGATTTCCTTCCAACAAAAATCTGTCCGCTAAACGTACTAATACTGTAGTAGATACTCTGATTACCGAAACGACCAAAAATTACAGAATCGAACCCAAGTGAAGGGATCACTGACCACATATTTCAAATTTCGATCTTGGGGAGTTAAGGTTGGTGGGATTACTTTGAAACTCCAACTTTCACTTAATAATTAACGCCAAGTACAAATGTACCGTCTCGGTACTGTTTTTACTCCTTCATGGTCGTTTCTGTAGTCTTCGGTCGTTTCGGTAATTATAGTGACCGGCGGGTAGGCAACTTTGATAAGATTAGATGCAAAAAGTTTATCACCATTTTTTATAACATTTATTGCAGGAAAAGAATTGAAAATTATCAAAAATATATTTCCATATTTTTAGTTTACTTTTAACATGAAATTTAATCCAGAAAACTATTTAAGGAAAATATGGAACGGGGGTCAAAGTGCATGTGGCGAGATGGGCAGAGGGTACATGTCTTCCAAGCTTATGGAAGGGAGAGACAGCATTTTTGGGCGCTTTTGGCATGCAGTCACCTATTATACAACGTCTCGTAGTGTTTGTCCCCCAAAATGGTGTATTTTTCAACAAAAGGGCGGAAAATAATTTCACGGACCTTCAGTGCACAAACTTTATTATCAAAAAATTTGAATATTATTTTTAATGTCCATGTTTCATGTGTCAAGTTATATTTTTACGCCAAAGAGCAATATTTTTATACGGGTATGACTCCTAACTTTAGGATATATCACGTAACATTATGGGAATGGAATTCTTCTGGGATTTGGTGAAGTGAAAAAGAAGTTGTAAAATAAGATAAGTCATGGGTGAAAGTCAAAGCATGAAAAGCACTAATACTAAGCTTGGTCATTTATTATTAAAGTAACCCGCGTTATCAAAGTCTCCAGGTTTGCCGATATGATGATCCCGAACCTTCTCGTGCAATTTGGCTGCTACCAGACTGACAATGAAAGAAATAATAATTAATTATCATTTTTCTACATTTATGTGTCTTAATGTTGATTAAGTTTCAGCTAATTTTATGAATATTTTTGATGTTTCCGGGGTGGTTAGTGACTTCGATGACCCGGTTACTATAATCATCGAATTGACTGAAAACAACAGAAACGCCACAAAGCGAGTGAAAAAAGGTACAAAAAATACCAACAAATCAAAAATTTCGGTTTTTCCCGAATATCATACAGAAGTGCTCCCCACGGAAAATCTCTGATTATTTTGGCTAATGAATCTAAATGATGCAAACAATCAGCATTTCACCATTGAAATCATAGAATTTCGCTAAACACATTGTTGATTCCAAATTTATATAAAGTAGATGCTGCATTGAGAATCACTTTGGTGTGTCCATGGTTTCTTAGAAATTAGTGCGATTTGAAGAATGCTTTTTAACGAATATCTTCGAACTTTCTCGACGGCGAGGACATCAAAACTACTATTCTGCTAACTTGGCGGTGGCGCATTCTCGGACTGATGTTTTGAATATTTTTTCAAAGTATTGTTTCTTTGCCAGAACTTTTGCTTTAAATATTTTATATCGTTCTATATGTTGTGTGTTGTTGAAATGAATTTTCAAAACAAACTGATTGATTGTCATAATGGGCCAAATTTGATATTAATTTATGTCATTGCTGGACAATTTTGCTTGTTGGGAAATTAGGAAAAAAATAAAAACTGATCGAATAATTGTTAAATAACGAAGTTGGTCAACACATAACAATTCGCCGCTGCCAAAAGACCGCCCATCTTGCGTTAGTGCACAGTGGGCGCGATGGCCCAGTCCTTAAACATGTTGGCATCGCAGGTTGAAAATTTCGGATTCGAGTCCCGGCGAGTCCGGCTCGCTTATCTTTGCCACCACTCAACCCAGTGTGTAATAACTTGGGTAAGCTGAGCCGAACGGGAAAAGATCAAATCTTTCCAGTAATTCTAACCCTGTATGTCTATAAGTGGCCGCTGTTACAGGGCCTCGGACAGGGTAATCCACTCCAAGAAGTGGCTGTAAAAACTATGTGGTTGAAATTGCCATTATTCAAACGTATACAAACGCACGAACTATTGATTTACAGACATATAGTTAATTAAGACCGAAAATTCCTTTGTTACTTGTAAGTCCCTCCCCTACCTTTCTAAGACAAACCTCCCTTCCCATTGGACGTAAGTTGGTTGGTACTCTTAATCCCTACCCCATCTTTCAAATATAAACCAGCCTTCCCATTGATCTCTTACTTTTCCAGCCCTTCACTACCCCACAGTCGATCCAGTAATACTTATCAGACAATGAGAGTTTCACTACTTTCTAGTTTAATGAATCAAACTTCTACATAATATTGTAAATCAGTAACTTCTATAATTAAATCCACATAAAAATGAAGTAAAATCATAGGAAACCTAAGATCCTAAGCGAGGGAAACAATGTTAAAACATAAAAAGCAAAATTATCAAACTGAAATATAAACTGACAGCGGTAAGTTAGTGGGAGAAACTGGAAATTTTTTGAATGAGATTTACATTGTGAAAAGAGTTAGGAATCCGGAAACAGTCTTCCTATGTTTAGACACTTTCCTACATGTGCAGAGATGTCATTACTTAATTAACCCCTGGTTATCAACCAGTTATTGTTGCAGTAATTATATAGAAATTAACAAATTGTATAAAACACAAGATCGCCGCAAACATGTGAGCGCAACGTTAACTAAAAAACTTCATAATCTTGAAATGAAACCTCGACCAAGAGCACAAAAATATTTCACGATGCGTCAACGTGTGTTTGTTCGATCATTGGTTTTATCTTTGCCCAGGGCAGAGGCCATAATGAATTCCCAATCTCGGGTTCGAGCCCCGGCGAGTCCGGCTCGCTTATCCATGCCCACCACTCAACCCAGGGTGTAATAACTTGGGTAGGCTAAGCCGAACAGGAAAAGATAATATATCTCCACAAATTGTAACCCTGTTCGTCTATAAGTGGCCGCTGTTAAAGGGCCTTGGACAGGGTGATCCACTCCAAGAAGTGGCTATGAAAAAAAAAATTGCTTCGAATTTTGAATTTTATATTAGATTTTTTTATCGAAATTTATAGCAGAGAGAAAGAAATAGCAAAGAGCTAATAAAAAAGGTAGAACCAGCAATTGATGTCTAAATAGAAAACATCCCATACAGAACTGAATCATCGTGGTAGAGTGCAGAGTGCAGTGGTATCTGCCCCGGTGCATTAAAACCTCCTACCACTTCTTTGTTTCCTCTTAATCACCTATTATGACACTTGTTACGACTATTCTAATAAAGTTCGTATCTACATTACGTGAAGATAAAACGTTGTACCGCGAATTTACAAACTGCGATCAAGGGTCATGTGTGCATAAATATACAGATTTTAACGATGAATGAAAAATGAAATATTCGAAACACTAAAGATTAGGTTTTCCAACAAATTTAGAAAAAAATATGGAAATCACGCATGAGTTGAGCAAAATTCCATGGTCAATTTTTGTAAATTTGTAAGTAAAAATGTTAAACAATTTGAATAAAAATAAAACTCGATTGGAAAAATATTCATTATGTAGTGATGCAGCGCAGTGAAATCATGTTTAATAATCCTTTAGTTTGTTAATATTTATATCATATTGCTGAGCATCATTAGTTTTAGTTGACAAATTGAATCTCTGATTGTTCATTGATCTTTGTTTCATTCTGATCTGCTTTGTTGAATCCACTGCGGTAAGCCTTTTAGATCCTGACACTCCACCCTCAGTTCCTGCAACAAACACAATAACATTGAATCAATATAAAATCATTGAAACTTGTGATTCTCTGAGTCTGATTCCTGATCAATATGTCAAACCATACTGTGAAGAATTAGGTACATTCAATGGAAAGTTATAGTGAATCATATAAAACATATCTGCTGGCACAACCTGATAATTCCGCCCATTTATCGTAATTTCACAATTTCCATTCCAACTTTTCTAAAAAGACATTTCGCCGACTATAAATCTTTCACTGTGTAGTAGTAGAGATATTTATTATTATTATTACAAAACACAGTATGGAAGGGAGGAGTGAAAGTCTACCGCCCACCGAACAATATAACAGTGATTGAACGGAAATTAAACTGAAAAATATTAAATGAAATTTTTGACAATAAAATGTGATGCATGATTAAGCAAAACTCAAACATGACTCATGAATCGAGGTCTGGAGTGGATGTGAGAAATAATTGTTTGTGAAAGATGAGGATTAAAACAACTTGTGGGTTAGAAGTTTGTTTTATTTTCACTATCCTTACATAATTTTACATTTATTTTATTAATTTTTTACATTTCCATTCGTCTTTTTTTTCTAAATTTGCATTTTTTTATTATTTTTTTATTGTTCATAGTTTTCCATGAAATACATTTTATTTTTTTATCACTGAGACCATGTGAATGATAAAATTTTTGATTAGGTGGTATCTACGTTGTCGATATGCGATGAATCATAATTTTGCAACAGTTCTCTTCAAAACAATATTTCAAATTCCATACACTCTACTAGGTTTAGGTCAACTCATACTTTCCATTTACATTCCCTACATGTCCACATACAATAACATTCATGTGAAATCACAATAAGTAATACATGTAACTTTGGTAAAATATATGAAACTAATTAACGTTGGGAAATGGTATTCAATACAAACAATATCTCACAGTTGGTGGAAGTGAATCCAGTTCCCTTTGAATCATCTGAAGATATTCAGGTTTTACTTTGTAGCCCAGGAACATATATTTAGTGATGTGAGGCAACATGTTGCAAATTGCATTAGATTCATCATGGGTGAGAAAGTCCTGTATGAATAAGGATTAAAGTTAGAATATATATAGTTCATATCAGTGAAATATACAAACTGTGTAGATATATAGTCATATTTGATCTATACTTGGTCGAGTATAAATATTCAGTTGACAAACGCAATCAATATAGAACTCGGAATAGAAATCAAGCAGGCAACCTCACTATACTAATGGAATCTATGACCAACCAGATTCATTTGATGCCTGGGGAAATGGTAAAAATATATTGAATACCTTTTCGAGTGAATTTTGAAAGGGTTTGGTGTTTTGCTTACCGTCCCTAACAATGTTAATACCCGAATCTATTTCAGAGTGGTTTCATATTGTAATTATTTCAAAGATTTTTGCGTGCCATCAGCACACATTGGTCCTTATATTATCCTATGTAAATTTTATAGACTCAATGCCTGGTTACGGCATTATATACATGATCTATTAATTAACGGTTCAAATATTCAGACATTTTAATATTAAGAATATTTTCACTTGAGCGTGACATTTTCCCTTTCGTCTTAGGATATTATTTTTATCATTCAGGAGAGAAAAGCTCAATATATCACTCAAGTATACCCTATGGACGGGGGCGTTGGACATTTTTAATCTTAAATTTACTCTTAAGGCCGAAAGGACCGCAAAAAAGGAACCAAATAATCTACTTCAAAATATGGTAACGCGAACATACCACAGAGGACTGGGCACTAAAATATAGTTCAGTGAACGGTATCTACCCTGGGTGATGGTAAACCCATATACTCATTTCTTTGTTTTTCTTTTATTCGGCGTTGCCTCTCACATGCAAGAAATACACCAATTCTGAAGCCCACACTTACATATTTGCTGCTTTGCAAAACTGTGAATGTCTTTTCCATCTGCCAGGGCCTGATACCATTTACTGCACTTTACTATAGTGGTTCAGTTCCCCGCGATATACGTGACCGTGGTTCCTTTCAGAAGCTGCTTCTGTGGTTCGCGTTAAACAAAGCAATATTTGTTGCACAAGTTTCAATGTATATGAATTTAATACTATACTTCATCACATTTGATCCATACTTGATCGAGTATAAATGTTCAAAATCAACTCACCTCTCGCAATATCATCTTCTCTATCTGCAACAAAGAAAAATTCAGATTCACAAACACAATCAATAGAGATGAGAACAGGCAAAGTTATCGAGACGATTAGAAAAGTAACAGCCTCATTATACTAATGCAATCTATCACCAACCAGATGCATTTGATGCCTGGGGAAATGGTGAAAATATATTGAATACCTTTTCGAGTGAATTTCAAAGGGTTTGGTGTTTTGCTCACCGTCACTAACAATGTTAATACCCGAATCTATTTCAGAGTGGCTTCATATCGTGACTATTTCAAAGATTTTTGCGTGCCATAAGCACACATTGGTCCTTTGGCTTATATTATCCTGTCTGATATTTTAAATTTTATAGACTCAATGCCTGGTTACGACATTATATACATGTTCTATTAATTAACGGTTCAAATATTCAGACATTTTAATTTTGAAGACTTTTTCAGGTAAGCGTGGCATTTTCCCTTTCGTTTTAGGAAATTAGTTTTATTTTCAGGGGAGAAAAAACCTCAAAATATCACTCAAGTTACCCTATGGACGAGGGCGTTGGATGTTTTTAATATTCAAATTTACTTTAAGGCCTTCAAATTTACTTTAAGGCCGGAAGGAGCGCAAAAAGGAACCAAATAACGACCCTTTTCATGGCAAGGATCTACCGGTACTTCAAAATATGGTAACACAAACTGCACTCTAAGCGGAAAATATACCAAATGGCCCCTAAAATAAAGTTCAGTGATCGGTATCTGCCCTGGGTGATGGTAAACCCATATACTCATTTCTTTGTTTTTCTTTTATTCAGCGTTGCCTCTCACACACAAGAAATACACAGAACAATTCTAAAGCCCATACTTGAATATTCGCTGTGTGGGCTTGAAGGAAAAAAAAATTTGTAAAGGTTTATTCAATCTGCCAGGACCTGATACCATTTACTGCACTTTACTATAGTGGTTCAGTTCTCCGTCATTAAGTGACCGTGGTTCCTTTCAGAAGCTGCTTCCGTGGTTCGCGTTAAACAAAGCCATATTTGTTGCATAAGTTTCAATGTATATGAATTCAAAACTATACTTCATCATATTTGATCCATACTTGATCGAGTATAAATGTTCGAAATCAACTCACCAATCCTCCCAATGTCATCACCTTTATCTGCAACAAAGAAAAATTCAGATTCACAAACACAATCAATAGAGATGAGAACAGGCAAAGTTATCGAGACGATTAGAAAAGTAACAGCCTCATTATACTAATGCAATCTATCACCAACCAGATGCATTGGGTGAATGGGAAACATTAGAAATATACTACATAAGTAAATCAGAGTATTTAGCAAGCGCTTGCTGTCTTAGTAGAAATAGAGCAGGCAAAGCTATCGATATTTTGTGCACAAGAAGCACATGCTAGTTATTTAGCTTCAAAGCCTCCTCACTATACACTTATTTCACGTTGTATTTGTGCATGTAGAAATTCAGTACATACGATCGCATTGGAAATTCACTAATAACAATTTATATTATAAAAAAACTACCTAAAATGTAAAATCAACAACTGCAAATGAACCGAAATCATTCCTCACTTTCAAAACTATTTTCACGAGGTCTAGGGAGGAGGGGCATTTTCTATTTTCCATATACGTTCGGTAATTCTCTATGTGTTGATTTTTTCGCAAAAACCTGAAACGCGATTCACTTTTCTTTGTAAAAAATTGGAAACAAATTAATTTCGTGATTTCGTCTTGAGGAGGGGGGATACTTTTCTTTTTTCTTAGAAATCCTTAGTTGTGGTCACGTAACAGATCTGCGAGTTTTTGCATATGTGATCCACAAAGACCTTTGACCTAGTCGAAATGAAATCTCTCGGAATTCTACATTTTTCGCTTACCATAGAGTGGGTGAGTAATACAACCAGTCAAAGGATAAAACAACAACACCTAGAATGCGGTTTAACACACAAAGTCACATTATTCAACTCACGCAAACAACGACTAAAACAAAAATAAATTCAATTAGGACGACTAATCTATCTATCATGGGATTCTTATGTGACTGTAAATGGGAAATTTATCCATATTAATAATAGATAGAAATATGGAATGTCAAATCATAGCACTGAGTTTCAAAACGTAGCACTGAGTTTTAAAATGCTAGAAGGCACAACTAAAGAATTTGCTTTGTAAAGCATGAGCTACAAATGCACCTAGAGCTTGGCGGCATCAGGTATATTTTGTATCGGGATACCGCGGCCAACATGTCGGTATTATCGGTACTATTACCATTTCCTGCTAACAAAAACATGCCATTGTGTCTTTTTACGGAGCCACGTGCTGCGCGACCTAGTTAAAAAAAACAGGTGCATATCTCTAAATGCGGGCGGTTGTAAGTGGTCTAAAGCCCCGTGTTTGTGATTACTTGACGTGATAATGCATCAACTCGCAACCCTTTTTGAGTTGTGTAGTTTTCCGATCACTGAAATTCAATCCGTCATGCTTTGTAAAGAATATCCCAATCAGAAAAGTTTATTTCGTCAAACATGAGACACAGGCAAGCAGCGCCTCGTCGGCCTGATCTATCAGTAACTCGAGCGGAACAAAACATGTCTGCACAAAATATTTCTGACTGGGACGCGACGCTTATATGATTTACAAAGCAAATTGTCTAGTTTTACCTTCTAGGATTTTGAAACTCATTGCTTTTATTTTACATGTACTATTCCTATCTAATATTGATATGGGTAAATTTCCCATTTATCATCACATAAAAACCCCTGAGAGATAGATTAGATCACATAATTGAATTTAATTGCTTAGGTGTTGTTCGTAGAACTGGTTGAGTGGGTTGAATAAGGTAGCTTTGCAAGTTCATATTCTAGGTCATAATTCGTCGAAATCGAGAAATTTCATTTCTCGTATCATAGATCGCATCTGTGAATAATATAAACTCCCCCCCCCCTGGTGAGTATCAGTTATTCATCCTCATCACAAATCTCTTGGGGCTTCTGAATATACCTCTTCAAATCTCAGGACAGATATCGCTCACTGCACTTTACCATGGCAGTTCAGTTGTGTTTGGTATGTTTTTCATTTAGAGTGCAGTTGCTGGTACTACATCTTATAGTAGCTCTCTGCTATTAAATTATTTGTACCTTTGTTGGTTTCTTTTAGGCACTGTTTCCGGCCTTGCTCAGAGTAAATTTCAATTATAAACAATATCTACCTTTTTCTCAGAAATAGAAATACAATTTTTACGAATATCGAACAAATGTTTTGAAACATTCTGACCAAAATCCCAGTGGATCAATAATGAACTGACCTTGATATTCGACCGTTGCATTGATGATGCGAGGAGTGAGAGATCAGATGCAGTGAGATCCATATTGAACAGTCCGAGTAGATCGAGACGTGAACAACGACCAAGAACAGATGCAACAGCGTATTTATCACTCTGAGTGAGAGGCATGCCGTAGAAGTCAATCAAACGTATGGATGATGTAACATCAGCGTCAACATCACCACACTCATTGATCAAGTGGATGAGTTCGAGGAAATCTCTCGGTTCCTCTGTTGATATGGTTTGTTCCTCTGTTGATCTGATTCGTTCCTTCAACCTCGATAACAGGATCGATCTCTTCTTCTTCAACAAATCTTCAGGAACTGGAAAAGTAAATTCAGTGATTGGTTTGGTTACATCATACATGATCATGTATGTAACACTGATGCAGAACGGCACTAATTACAAAATTTGCCTGGATCATGCTTGGTATATGATGGTTTCGCACTGACTTATGTTTTGTATCTGGAATACGACATCTATGGGCCATAATTGATCAATAGTAAACTTGTTGGAAATATTTCGATGCCAGGTTCCAAATTAAGCACATCTTTATTAACTGTAAAGTTGAACAGACAGAAACATAGCTTTGCAGAGACTAAATGACATTAGACCTTTTATTTTGCCATAAGTCACAGATGGACTATGCTTAACATATTTAAAAACTGTTTTCTTACTGGGATTTAGCACTTAAAGTTCATTTAATATCTAATGTAAATAATAATATGTATCTGTTATATTCATAACTTTGTCACATGTTTTCGCTAGACAACAAATTCTTAAACTGCATTATGAGAGGTAAGGGTAAGTCTCTATTCCAATGAATATGTATAGTCGGGCATTTCAGGATAATTCTAATTGTAAAAACGTTATATTTTGTTTTTAGAAAACTATAAATTGACTCAATTTACAGCGAAATCATGATGTATGACTCAGCAGGTCAATCAATCAGAACACTCTTTTTGATCTATTAAATGATATATGTGCGGGCAGTGCATGGGCAAGAAAGGGTGTGGAGTTGGGTACACACAGAGCCTTCCCGCCCACTGTTTGAAAATTTTGCTTAAATTTCATGTACCTATTATTAATTTGTGGTATTAATTGGAAAAAATCATCATGACAGCCTTTTGGAAAGATATTTGCAAATTTAATTGAACCACCAACATGTTAAAATATTACCACACGAGAGTAATATAGCAATTTCACTCTACACCATATCTGGTCCTCGATCAAACAAACCAAGTTGCCGTTTATACTGTAAAATGCATTTCAAGCTATGAAACCTAGTTGGGAGATTTGGTGAGTGGTATCAGCCCATCTATCACTTCTTTGTTTTCATTTAGTCGCATCATACAACATGCAGGATATATCGGAACAATATCACCAACTATTAGCAAAATGAGAACTTTCAGCATTTCTTGGTATCGATCCTTATTTCTGGCACCGCTGCCACAATCAATATTTTGTAAAATGCAAGACCGAAAACGAACAGATATAATTTTGGTGACGAATTTTTTCTGTTAAATTTTTACTATTTTTTTTCAATTAAAAACGACAGATTTTCATACACCACGGTTCTCAAATATATCTTAAATCAATAATTTCACCATATTGAATATGTTCATTTCAGAATGTATTTGAATATTCGATTTGATTTTAACGAAATATATGAAAGAGCGTTATGCCTAAGCCTTAAAAAGGCCAAGTTTCAGGCCATGTGCAGGAACAAAGGTATGAGAAACGAGTGTTATTTTCGTGCCTTCCACTGGAGGATACCGGTTTGCAATACGCATGAGAGAGCAGAACTGTTAACAAATAATTAAGAAACGCTCTAGTACAAGCTGGAAAGGAGAGCAAAGATAAAATCAGTTTCAAAGTATATATTTACACTCACTTCGTTCTATCCAATGACATATATTTATATATATATTCCAACTGAATTGGAAATCCCTTCCACAGCATATATTTGCACAGTTTTTGATCTATATGATGATATATTATGGAACATGCATGGAACAGACATGATGTGGAGTCTTGAAATTGCAATTGCCTTATTTAGGACTTTGTCGAATCAGTATCAAAACTCATCTTTATACCCTCTTTGATCTATCTAATGATATATATGTATGGGCCATACATAGAACAGACACAATGTGCAGTCTTAAAATTATTGGAGGGCGATCCTGGATTTTATTAAATTGACATCATGGACTCAAATTTTCAGTCCAGAAAGTCAATTTTAAAAGACTACATTCGGAGAACAGAAATAAGTGCAAAGTTTCACTTTGACTATCATTCGAGATACCAAGCTCATTGTTAAAACTTTTAACGCAAAATTCCACTTCAAAAAATCTTCTGTGCAAAATAGCACTCCTAAAAATGTTGTTTTTTGATAAATTTTGACGGAAATTATGGATTCGCGCAAACTTACACAGATTTTTTGCATAAGATTTTAGATTTATAGATTTTGTAGCTTTGGTGCTAGAGCCTATTAGCATAATAATAAAACGTGGAATTTCAATGCGAGCGAGAAAGCCTTGGTACAAAAACATAAATTTTTACTATTTGAGTCAGCCAAGCGTAAAATTTCACCAGTTATAAATTTCAAACTAAATCATGATTCTGCTGTACAATGGACCGAATGAACAGCAAAAAAACTCCAAAACTATTAGGATTTAGAAAAACAACGATTTTCACCTATCAATACGGTTATGTTTAATCCCTACACAATTTCCCATAAAAATTATATGCGATAAAAAATAACAGAACCTTCTTTCATAATCCCTGTACCAGTTCCTACTGCTATGTTATATGATTTGCTGTTCATGAGAATTCCGTATAAGATTCGTCGAACTACGACCCAGTGTGGTTCATGGATTTCCTTTGAAACAAATTCTTCGAATTTCTTGATATCATTCATTTCAGCGATGTTCAGAGCTGCAAGTGCTTCCTGTGTGGCAAAGTATATTTAGTTAATATGGGAAGGCACTGAACAGTATTATAGAGACCGAATACTTGGAAGGCGATGAACAGTATTATAGCGACTGAATACTTGGAAGGCAATGAACAGTGTTATAGCGACTGAATACTTGGAAGGCAATGAACAGTGTTATAGCGACTGAATACTTGGAAGACAATGAACAGTATTATAGCGACTGAATACTTGAAGGCAATGAACAGTATTATAGCGACTGAATACGTGGAAGGCATTGAACAGTGTTATAGCGACTGAATACTTGGAAGACAATGAACAGTATTATAGCGACTGAATACTTGAAGGCGATGAACAGTATTGTAGAGACCGAATACTTGGAAGGCAATGAACAGTATTATAGCGACTGAATACTTGAAGGCGATGAACAGTATTGTAGAGACCGAATACTTGGAAGGCAATGAACAGTATTATAGCGACCGAATACTTGGAAGGCAATGAACAGTATTATAGCGACTGAATACTTGTAAAGCAATGAACAGTATTATAGCGACTGAATACTTGAAGGCGATGAACAGTATTATAGCGACTGAATACTTGGAAGGCACTGAACAGTGTTATACCGACTGAATACTTGGAAAGCAATGAACAGTGTTATAGCGACTGAATACTGCAGCCTACTCACTTGCAAACTCTGATGAATCGGCAAGTACACAAAATCTTTCTCTATGAGTGTCCGGTTGACGCCTTTCTTTCCCGGGATCGGAATCAGAAGGTCTTTGAAGTCATCTGGGTTGACTCCAGCTGGTAGATCTTGATTGGTGAAAGTAACTTTCCTTGCCCTCGTACAATTGAACAAACACTCCCTTAAGTTGACGAAGAACCTCGTGAATGATCTCCCTTCGATCCTCTGAGATTTGATCAGACTTCATAGCGTTGTCAAAGACAAGAAGCAAGACTTCGGTCAGGGTTTCAGGATTGTGAGTATCCTTGTAGGCTCGCAGAACGAACACGGTGAAGACAAGGAACATAGGAACGGAGCAGAGAGAAAGCAAACCTGGTGCTTTGGTTTCCAGGTGGTGCATGATGTCATCGGCCTGGTCACCACTGAGACCACGAATCAACTTTTCAACGCTCTCTTCATCAAATCCTGCCAGAGCAATGACTTTCTCTGGACGAACTTCTCCCTTGAAATATCTAAGAACGTGCTCTCGTGATGTATAGATGACATGAATACCATCCAGTAAATTTGCTGAAAGAATGCTGTTGAGGAGAAGCTTCGGATCTGCTGGCTTCTTGTGGTTTTCAATTTTGCTTGGTTTGCCAAGATGCTCTGTGGCCCCATACTGATCGGCTCCATCGATAGCAAGAAGGAATATCTTCGCATTCTCCTTGATATGATCCAACCCAGCTTCTATGACATCATCACTCACATCCAAATGACCGAACAAAAACTGTCCCAAAGTCATCTTGCCCTCAACATCGAGATCTCGAAAGTTGAGATGAAGAACAAACTTGACCTCTTTAAGCTCCGGGATTTTCCCATCCAGTACAGCGGTAACGTATCGTTTTAACATCTCTGTCTTCCCATACCCCGCTCCACCAATGATAGCAACTCTCGACTTTCCATCAGAGAAGAAATTTTCCATTGATATCGATTTACCAGGCTGCTTCTGAGTTTGCCGACTGAAACCAGGTTCAGGTTTGTATACTGGATCTTCAATGGTGTCTTTATAGTAGTTAACTACCACTGTAGCAGGATTGACCTCGACGTTATGAGCAGCGAGTTCTTCCATATCCATATTAGCAGGTTTTGATCTTTTCCTTGTCGAATCTTCGAGGACTTTTCCAAATCGCTGAAGTTTATCTTTGATGCAGAATGTAAACAGATGGTTACTGGAAATATTCAGTGAACTACAGAATGTGTCGAGTATTCAGATCAGAATACGAAACTATGAAAACACTTTGTACTTGGGATGGAATCTTGTATTCACATCTATAAGGTTGGTGAATCAATTAGAAAAAGAGTTTGATAATCAGTATTCAAGATTTGATGAATCTCAGTTGCAGTGCATCTTGATACAACAGATGATTGGGAAGAGAAAATCATTCTACTCAATGACATATATTTCAGATAAAGAAAAATTTCAGACCTTCCAGAAAGTTTTCAAACTGGAGTATAATCAACAAATTTAGTTTGAGAAGACAGATTGATGAAGAAATTACGAAGGTATTTCTACCAAGTTGTTTAAGATTTCTGCAACAAGAGCATGGTGAGTTAAGAGTTACATGCCAAGTGTTAGATACTTTGGCTAAATCAAACTCGAGCGATTTCGTCAGAGCTGGACGTTGTTCCGGGAGCGATCGTTGAGACAAGAATATAGAGTTGTATCGTCAGCGTAGAGTACCAAATCACATATCAAATTATCACTCAGGTCATTAATATATATAAGGAACAAAGTTGGACCAAAAATCAATCCCTGAAGGACGCCAGGTGAAATGGAATAAATTCTGGAGCGTTAGCCCATACGACTGAATTTTCTTCTGGTGTCAAAGTCTGTCGAACGTTTTGGAAATGACTAGAGCAACCGACTTTGCCTCCCAACGCAACAACGACCAAGAGATGACATTGTGCTTTGACAATTCTGAAAACTCGTTCCGAGCCTTTTTCTTTAAAGTCCTCTATTATCTCTGTTTCAATGTTGAAGCTAACAGTGGAAATGAAGATTTCCCCCCGCTATTGACGCTGAGCATTCCGGTGAAACCCATGCGGCGGAGTAGGGCTTCGCCTGAAATCGTTGATGAGGAATGAATTCATCAATTCCTAGACGCATCCACTCTGCAATTTCCACCGCGCAGTCATCAGCAGGTAACAACAGAACATCACTCCATGGCAAATCATCAATGAAATCATGAATTTAAATTCCGGCTCAGTTACAGCTGAATTTAACCAGGTATCGTGATGGGCATTGAAATCTCATATCTCGAAAAAATTTAGCAGACGAACAAGACATCAGAGTCTTGTCCAGGACAGTACAATCTTGGGCTGAGGGTGATCGGTATGCAATGAACAGGAATGAAATCGATATCAGGAGAGACATTTGCAAGCACAGATACGAAGGCGATGTAGACTCGAAGGCAAATGCACGAGTTACAGTCAGATCGTTACGAATGTGGACAGCAAGTCCACACATATGCCTTGAAAAATCCTTGCGTATGAGCGAAAAGTAACCCTCAACCCCGAAAAATCTGAAGATAAGATTCCAGGATTGAGGTTGGTCTCGCAGAGAGCAAGGACATCAAGGACGCAAAGTTTCCTCTCAACCCACGAACGTTAGAAAAACGTACAGAAAAATTTGTTGAGATTCTTAGCACCCCTCTTCTATTACGGGGTGCACAAGACTGGGGTCATTGGTTTTATTTGCTGCACTCTAAGCAGCAAAACATTCCAAAGGAACTGAACAGCTATCGTTGAATGCAGTGAGTGGTATCTACACTGGACAAGCGAATAGCATGGTCCAGGAATCTCAACTGATCACAACAAAACAAGAAAAAAGTTTTCGTTATCAGAGATAAGAGTTGAACGTCACAGCAGGACCCGTTGATGCATTCTAGGACAATAAGAAACTAAGCTGTCTTTCATTGATTCAATTTACAAAGATTCAGCAAATTCTCCTTCGAAATATCATTACAAATGTCCTGTTGTTTCTGATGATCTGAACTGACTACACATTGGTTATAAATACCAAGTACGCAGATAAATTTGAGGAAGAAAAGTACTCCCTAACAAAAGAAATGTTATCTAAATCTCAACTAACTGCTATTCCTACTGAAACCTCGAGTATCTGGTTTTACCTGTTAAAATCAAAGCAAGATTCATATGAATTGGAGAAATATCTATGTACCATTATATGAAGATATTTCAGTAGATGAAGTGCTGGATTATAAATATCGAAATTTCGAACTATTTATTCTAAGTGGAGACAGAAATAAGTCTATGACTGTGTACATGTAAGAAAATTTCCTAATAGTTTTGAAATATTCCCAAGTGACAAAAATATGTATGATAGAATTATAATGCTATGAATCGGAGAAATTCCAAGAAGCCGCTGGTAACTCGGGATCTTTACTAGACTGTTATAGTGTAAGATATATTGATAATGAAGGTTCATATCTACTCTGGGACATACAATGAATTGTTTAACGTTCGGTTTACAGATATAAAAGACAAAGTAAAAGACATGAAATTCGTTATATTATTCAAGTCATTCTATCAGCCCTTTCGGGACTCCTGCTTATTCAGAAAGCTTATCAAAGCGTATATGACATCTTAACTGATACAGAACTTGAATGAATGTTATCTCAGCCTTTCACATTTCAATCCTGAGCGAAGGTCGTAAGAGGCAGAGAGAGGAAATGTAAGATATGTCAAACTTACCAGCAATATTCATCCCAAACCCTGCTGTTTGTTGACCTGATCTCTCACTATCTTGAGATCCATAGTAGTGTTGCTGGACAGTTGAACCGGGATAAACATTTCCTCGAATATTGGCACTGAATAGATCAGCTGTAGATGATATAACATAAGCATTTAACTGGAGACTTACATATGAAACGAGTATTTCAGGATTGTATCAAAGCATAACTTTAAATGATTTTGATCCATTCAATGATACATGTATGAGCCATAAATGGAACAGACATGATGTTAGGTATTAAAGGTATCCTCAAAAAATTTGAAATCAACAAAGACCTTCAAATCCTCTTATCTGGTATTTTTCAATAAATTACTGGACCACGAGTGTTAAATCCGACCATGTGAATTGTATGATCAAATGAAAGTAAACCAATAACCAAGAGGTTATATCTGAAGAACAAAAAGCTAAGTGCAAAAAGTACGCGTCTACGTTCTTCATGAACTCTTTGACTGAATTTATGATATGATATGAACTTATAGAAAAAAAACATGGCTGAAAGCAAGAATCCTTGACAAGTCTCAAAGTTTTTTTGCTGAATTTTGAAGGGAAATCTGGAATCCTGGAACAGAGGGCATGAAGAGTTAACGTACAAAGGCCTTTTGACTAAGATTTTACATCTCTGGATCTTGTACCTTTGATGCTAGCGCCGAAAGGTATAATGCAATATTAATAATAAAAAAGCGTCGAAGTTCGATAAGATCTCAGAGCGAAAGCCCTAATCAGAAAAATGCACAATCATGCTATATCATGGAATATTACTCAATCGCTTTTCTTCTGATGACAGTCATTTTTCAGGTGTCTTAGGTAGCAGAGAAATAGCTGACATTCTGTTATGAGAATGCATTTCATAGAAACCTATATATCAGATATAATATAAACAGAATTATCACCTGTATTGATCTTCAGAATATAATTACCTTGTCTTGCAGTGGCTTGATTTTGAGGCTCTGGCTTCTCATGTTGAACGACTGGTGCTGGATTAGGTTGATTAGGATTCTGTTGTACAGGTTGCTGAAGTGCCCCTCCTAAATAAAATTAATATCTTTATGCAGGAAAACTCGGATTTTTAACTTTCATAGAAAGTCAGGTGCTGGTTGTGTTGGCTATAAAATCATCTTCTTGCATCTGTACTAGCCCTTTACTTTAGTTAGGATGATCACAGGCTGAGATATGATGCAGAGTCAAATAATAAAAAACTAGCGCAACTTTTTTAGGCCCTGTAGGTACGGGCTTTAGAGGCTTAACTAATAGGAGACAACGAAGTGGCAGATAATTCTACCATGACCCAGGACTGATACTACAGTATGATATTATTGTTGTCGTATATCATACCGAACTCCGTACCGGTACGAAAATAAGTTCCATTAATATTTTTCATTTATCGCACTAAATTTAGTACCAGTACGAAAACAGGTACGATTCACTAGGCAACAATTTAAAACAGAACCAACTACCAATGTCCAAAACAGAATGTTTCAAAGCATAATTTTACATGATTTCGATCTATTCGATGATACATGTATGGGCCACACATGGAACAGACACGATGTTCGGTATTACAGGTATTGAAGGAGATCCTTAAAAATTTAAAATCTTCAAAAATCAACAAAGACCTTCAAATCCTCTTATATGGTATTTTTGAATAAATTACTGAAACACGAGTGTTAAATGCGACCATGTGGATTGTATGACGTCACCGAATGAGATTACGACAATTTCAAGAGGTTACATCTGAAGAACAAAAGCTAAGTGTACAAAGTACGTGTCATAAGTTCTTCATGCTTCTTCATCTTTCACTATGATTTTAATAGAAAAAAAACATGACTGAAAGCAAGAATCCTTGACAAGTCTCAAAGTTTTTTTGCTGAATTTTGACGGAAAATCTGGAATCCCGGAACAGAGGGAATGAAGAGTTTTGATGTACAAAGGCTTTTTGACTCAGATTTTAGATCTCTAGATCTTGTAGCTTTGATGCTAGCGCCAAGAGTTATGATGCAAAAATAATAAAAAAGCGTCGAATTCAATAACCTTACCTTGATCAGGCATATCTGGGGCTTCATAATGACGAGATCTAGAGGTCGACTGCAATCCGGAACCACTTGGGGCTGTAAATTAAATAATAGGTTCAGTGATGAGAAGTTACCTGGCACAGTCAGTATGTGTGCGATAAATTCGCTGAATAATGTTTAAAAATGAAGGTATTCTGTCCGATGATATTCAAATGGAAGTTAAAGGTCACTGGATGGATAAACAATAAACATAAGAGATTTCTTGGTCTGCACTCATTTTAACAAGAGGCACGGATACAGGGAGATGTGGGTTTCATCACTTCTAACAACCTCTGAAAACCAAACAAGGTATTAATATCACAAATTCTTTAAAATAAGCAAAACTCTTTTTTGAAATTTGATGACTTAGATCCTTCCCCACCTCAACTGAAAATCTCTGTGTTCGCGATGTTCGCAATGGTTCAGTTTATTGAACAAAACATTCAATAAATACTTAATGTGATCGTATGCAGTAGTTCATAGGAATAAAATAATAGTTGAGGGCAAGTTTCGTTCTGATACAATAAAAATGGTCGATACCACCAATAATTTAAAATACGTCAAATATATAAAAATCGCTATTTTGTTTAGCATGTGGTTGAAAGTAACACCAACGTTTTAGGTCACAGTGATCATTATGGTTATTCAACCAGTATTAAACCCTAAAATTAAATTTAAAAAAATTTGCGCTTTCGCCGCAAATTTAGAGGTGTTTTGATGTGATATGCAATGAAAACGCCATTTTTAAAACATATTTCTTACCTGTGGCGCCCTATATAACATCATAATTTATTTATTTCCTGCTGTGAGAGGGGACCAAAAGGAAACAAAGAAGTGGTAGATGGTTTAACAACATATGGGGCAGATACCACTCACTGCACTTTATTATATATTTTCAGTTCGTTGTTGTCCGCTTAGAGTGTAGTTCCTGATTTTAGCAGCTCTTTGCAATATAGGTTGTCATTGATGCAAAGTTCTGCTTGGAAACTCAATTAGAAAATAAAAAACCTTACCTTGATCAGGCATATCTGGGGTTTCATAATGACGAGATCTAGAGGCCGACTGCAATCCGGAACCACTTGGGGCTGTAAAAAAAATCAGTTATTTGTATTATTGAGACGGTGAAGACTTGTGACAAATTATGCAGGAAGGAGGGTTCGAACCTCAACTAAGAACTTCTTAATTAAACTTGAACAGTACAATTTACACCCATTCTTTGGGTAAAAATCTAAAATTTTGGCATTTTCTCTAATTTGTCACCCAGCAAACATATAAACATATTTATGTAACTTATTACGAATGATAATAAAAATGACAAACTATGCCATGATAATACTTGGATGTTTAGTCCCTGGAAAAATGCCTTGGAATTCGAGAGATTCTGTCTGATTGTATGTAAACTCGGAGAGATTTGTGCTTTCGTACAGTGAATATTTTCAATGAACTAACAGGGCATTACAACTTGTAATATTTCTGTGCATGTTACTCAAAGTGCCGATAAAAGCATATCTGCCAATACTTCCATTGTTCTGTTTATTCCTGTTATTACCACCTGACAATTTTTATTGGTTTTTCTTATATTACTGAATTTTTTTGCCGAGAAAACCTTGTGACAGGAAGAACGAATATCATGGCTGTGCAGCAGAATCATGATTCATGCAATGTATTTCATTAAGCAATTAAGTCAAGTACGTCATCTGCAGATAAGTTGTCATTAGTTTGTTCCAATAAGCAAATGAAACTTTTTCAAGTATGAGCCACAGATGAACCGCGTCTCATCTGGTGCCTTCATCATGACTCAGTACAAGCAGGAAATATTATTAATGAAATGAGTCCCAAAATTGTAACATTTTGTCAGGGAAGTTTAACTGGTGATCATCGCCTGCGTGTTGCAGGTTTAAGTCCCCATGGGTTCGTTCAACCTATTTTTTGAATGGAATCATGTTCCATTGACAATGTCTGTAAAGCTCTCTTGACTTCAGTTTTGACAAATTTCTGACAAACTTCTATTTTAGTATTAACAAGCGCATGACATGTAATCATTCTATTATATTGCTACTCTACTCTATTTATTCCTGAACCCCCAACACCTTTCATTTTGCCTGACCACCAACATGTACAATGCAGGGTGCCTTTGAGTGTCTATGTCCACTATGTCTATGTCTCAGACTACATTTTCTTGGGGTGCGCCAAGAACTTCAAAACCATTAAAACTGCTACTTATAGCAGAGTTGATGTTTTTGATGTCTTTCGTAAAAATTTATTTTGTTCAATACTCTTAGACACATCTAAACCTTACAGTAAATGCTTTATCATTGAAAATAATTTATCTCTCTTTTCTCCTGGTGACAGTCATTTTTTCGGGTGTAGCTGACATTCTATAATGAGAATGCATTTTGCTTTTCATTTATTATTGTGACTTTGATCGCAACACATCGCATCATACAAACCTATAACGATCTCTGCACCGTGTAGGAGTCGTCGTTGCGTGATTAATATACTTGAAAATATCAGATATAATATATAACAGGATTATCACCTGTATTGATCTTCAGAATATAATTACCTTGTCTTGCAGTGGCTTGATTTTGAGCCTCTGGGTTCTCATGTTGAACGACTGGTGCTTGATTAGGTTGATTAGGATTCTGTTGTACAGGTTGCTGAAGCGCCCCTCCTAAATAAGATTAACATATTTATGCAAGGAAACTTTTGGAAATTCCCGAAAGCGGATTCAAAATAGGATCAGATAGGATGATCACAGGCTGAGATATGATGAAGAGTCAAATAATATAAAACTAGCGCAAGATTTTTAGGCCCCGTAGATACGGGCTTTAGAATAGTCCTAATAGTCTTAATGTATTACTGGGTGTTGTAAGAGGTTTAACTGAAAAGAGGCAACGAAGTGGCAGATAATTTACCATGACCCAGGACTGATACTACAGTACGACAATAATTTTTCGTATATCGTCCCGAACTCCGTACTAGTACGAAAATAAGTTCCATTAATATTTTTCATTTATCGCACTAAATTTCGTACCAGTATGAAAACAATTACGATGAGGCAACACTTTCGAACAGGACCAACTACCAATATACAAAACAGTATTTCAAAAAGAGATTTCAGGAAAGTTTCAAAGAATAACTTTACGTGATTTTGATCCATTCAATAATACATGTATGGGTCATACATGGAAAAGACACAATGCTCTTTGGTCTTATGGGTATTGAAGGGATGTCCTAAAAAAATTTAAAATCTTCAAAAATCAACAAAGACCTTCAAATCCTCTTATATGGTATTTTTCAATAAATTACTGAAACACGAGTGTTAAATCAGAGGTTATATCTGAAGAACAAAAAGCTAAGTGCAAAAAGTACGCGTCATAAGTTCTTCATGAACTCTTCGACTATGATTTTATAGAAAAAAAACATGGCTGAAAGCAAGAATCCTTGACAAGTCTCAAAGTTTTTTTGCTGAATTTTGACTGAAAATCTGGAATCCCGGAACAGAGGGAATGAAGAGTTTTGATGTACAAAGGCCTTTTGACTGAGATTTTAGATCTCTAGGTCTTGTAGCTTTGATGCTAGCGCCAAAAAATATAATGCAATAAAAAATAATATAAAAGCGTCGAATTCAATAAGATCTCAGAGCGAATGTCTTAATCAGAAAGATGCACAATCGTCTAATTTCGTTGAAAGATCAAGTTCCACTATAAAATCCACAGACTTGTTTTATAATTTTGGTTGGTGAGAGGGAGTGTCACTAACAGGAACAATCATCAACACCTACCTTGAGTTGGCATCAGCGACACTTGATCAGATCTAGAGGTCGACTGCGATCCGGAACCACTTGGAGCTGTAAATTAAATAATAGGTTTAGTGATGAGAAGTTACCTGGCAGAGTCGGTATGTGTGCGATAAATTCGCCGAATGATGTTTAAAAAACGAAGGTATTCTATCCGATGAAATTCAAATGGAATGGGTCGTTTTCTTGATCCGCACTCATTTTAACAACAGACACGGAGGAATTTTGATAAAATTTGATGACTTGGATCAATGTCCGCAATAGTTTATTTAACAGTTTATTGAACAAAATATTCAATAAATACTTAATGTGAACGTATGCAGTAGTTCTTAGATTCGGAATAAAATAATAGTTAAGACAAGTTCCGTTCGGATTCAATAAAAATGATTGATACCCACCACACTTTTCAGAATGCGCCAAATATATAAAAAAAACAGTTATTTTGATTAGCATGTGGTTGAAAGTAACATCATCGTTCTCAGGGGTTAGTGAATGTTATGGTTATTTAGCCAGTTTAAGACCCTAAAATCACATGGTATGAGGTGTTTTGATGTGATATGCAATGAAAACGACATTTTTGAAACATATTTCCTACCTGTGGCGCCCTATATGACAGCATAATTTAGATTTCCTTCGTTAACCTATTTTCTGCAAGTTGTGAAAAGGCTCCAAAAGGAAACAAAGAAGTGGTAGATGGTTTAACAAACAACACATGGATACAGATACCACTCACTGCACTCTATTATATATTTTCAGATCTGTTAGGTATGTTGTCAGCTTAGAGTGTAGTTCCTGATTTTAGTGGCTCTTTGCAATATAAGTGGTCATTGGTTCCTTTTCAGTGCTGCCCATTTAGAGTAAATTTCAATACAAAACGTTAGAGTGTCAGTGATTGGTACAAAGTTCTGCTTCAAAACTCGATTAGAAAATAAAAAACCTCACCTTCGTAATGACGAGATCTAGAGGTCGATTGCAATCCGGAACCACTTGGGGCTGTAAAAGAAATCAGTTATTTGTATTATTGAGACGATGAAGATTTGTGACAAAACTATGCAGAAAGGAGGGTTCAAGCCTCAACTAAGAACTTCTTAATTAAACTTAACAATGCACCTTACCTTCTCTGGAACCACCAAGTCCGCCCAGAAATTCATTAACCAGTTGCCAGATTTTAACTTCTGTTGCTGCATCTCCTGCAATATGTATCAGATTAGGTTAAGTTAATGGGAGGGGGTGGCCTCTCAATTTTTTAATAAATAAAATTTTATGCAGACATGTTTAGTTGATCTTTTATTACTGAGGAACAACTCATAATAGCCATCTTTGGTCCATACTTGGCCGAATAAAATGCTGTATTTATTACATATTTTTATATTTATTTCGAAGTTTCGGTCGTATGTATGTATGTTTATTCGTCTCCAAATAAATACATCATCAATATATGAGTATACGAAGTAATATTTAACTCATGCTGACCAACTGAGATCTAAAATCTAAATCAATCTCAATGATAACATTAGATTATCTGATTATTAGGTTGAGAACAATGACATTGGAGTCAACAGCCCATGAACTCACCATTTTTCATTTTCCATAGAATGAGCATTTCATGATTTAGTTCTTCAACAGACTTGGAATTTTCTTTGATGTTTTCAACTTCATTGATCGAGAGAGATAAACCTTGACTCGACAATGCGAATCGTTTGAACTGACCAGCGTTGTGAAACCTCTTAGGAACTTCCAGGAAAGCGTCTTCGATCCTCGGGCCTGAGAGAGTAGAGATTGGTCACCAATTGTTTGCCGGTTACTTTTAGGGTCAATTGCTCTGTCGATTTATGACGCCCACAGGGAGTTGTTCGGACAAAGCTTACAATAATAATTTAGATTTTGGCAAATTTAGTAAATTTGCAATATGCCATGATATATTTTTCGCTGGAAGATGAGATGCCTTTTAAGTGTCTAAAAACCAAACTGCACAAAAAGATTCAGAATCACCAATACTGGTAACAAATAACGATGATTTTGAAGGTTTTTCGACCACAAGAGAATACGACATGGATATTTCGGACACTCGGAGAAAAACAGGATTCTGTCACCCTGTTTGACTGCATTTGGTATTTTGTATTTGTCTGTCACAACAACAATGTCACAACATACAGATTTGATAACTAATATGGAGGGCATGATCCGGGTGGTGGGCACAATCATGACAATGCTGTAATCATGATTAACCATTGAATTTGTTTCAAAAGCATTGATTTTTATTTTTCTGAGCAGGTTTTACTTGACCGACTAGTTTTTCTTGAAAATATTTCAATAATTTGGGGTCAATATCAATAATCTATATTGAAGGAATCGTCAAGCACGGGTTGTCAGTGGATCGCACCAAATGCAGCAATCTATCATCTGCAATATTGTGCATTATTGATCGAACGAATGAAATTTCGATTGACTGGTCAAAAGTCAAAGACTTTACCTTGATGGTTCAGACCAGAGTACGATGGCTTCACACAATTCTCTGTTAAAATAGAATGCAACTCACCTCCAGGTCTCCCCTGATTGAAATACCGCTGTACAGTCTCTCTTAGAAGTCTTGGTGTCGCTCTCTGGCCTGTTAATTAAATATAATTTGAATATACTTCAATATTGTATAAAAGTAACATCACATCGAACTCACCACAAATGGTCAATGAAATTTCAATAAATAGAGTTTAGGACGGAATCAATATAGTAAGCTGACAAAGAGAGTCTATTCTTTAACATAGGCTTATTCAGTGGGGTGGGTTGGTTCACCTGAATGTTGCGCTCAACTCTGTCTGTTCCGGGAGCAATAATAGTGCTCCAGTTCTGTTTGCTTTCCAATCAGATTGAAGTTGGTAGGAAATACATTTATAAAGCTGAGAATACAGTTTAATCATATGATGGACCACGACCTCTCGTGAGAAAATAGTTTCAAATCGAGGTGAAGGTTTTTGGCTTGACCTATTTCTCATGTTTCCTGTGCATGAACCTGGTTGGTGAAAGAAGCTGTGCTAATGTGAACAAGCGTTCACTAGTGAGGCAACCAACGGACTTCTCGCATAAAATCATCATCCCTCGCGAGATTCATATCTACGTCAGAACGATCACAGAATCGTATAACTACTTCACCGATTGAGCAGGGCATTACAACTTGTAATATTTCTGTGCATGTTACTCAAAGTGCCAATAAAAGCATATCTGCCAATACTTCTATTGTTCTGTTTATTCCTATTTTTACAAAAACTATACTACATGAAAGTATTTATGACATGAAAAATTTCAACTGGTTTTTCTTATATTCCTGCATTTTTTGCCAAGAAAACCTTGTGACAGGTAATTTTCATTCCTATTTCATCATATAGATGAGAATGTTTCGAAATATTTTAATTATTATTATTATTTCCAACTGGTTTATTTGGCAACAAAATCATGATATAACTAATGTTTTAATCCACGAAGTCCGCACATATATTACATATTAAATATTATGTTTGCTCCCCTAACAGGTGGATGCCAAAGTCAGTGTAAAATTACCATTATTCTCTCTCCATAGTGAGAACATTCCACGTTTCTGATCCTGAACAGAGTTGGGATTGTCTTCAATAATTGTTGTGATGTCAGGAATACTGAGAGAGAGTCCACTCCCAGCTTGTGCGAATTCCTTGAAATATTTGATGGAAGAGAATTTCTTCGCAATTTCAGTGAAAACATCCTCGAATCTCTCGCCTGAATAATAAGCGAATTGACTATTAATAAAACTTTCCAAAGGTCCCAAATACACAACTGAATGACCATTTGATATTTCATTTCCGGGTGTTAATGGAGGAGAGAGGCCTTCATTGAATCTAGGACGTAACATTCGTTAAAAAGATAGTAATTCCACCTCAGAAAGGCTACAATATGCCGATGCCTCAATTAACCTTGATCTTGTTTTTTGTTGTTGTTTATTATTTTATTATAATTAGAGCTATTCACTATTGATTAGGGGTACACATCACTGGGTCAGCAAGGTCTTGTGCGTATGGCCTGATATATGAAGTGATAATAACATCAACCGAATGAGGAAAACACCTGATATTTTTATCTGTTGTGTCACAAACTAATATGGAAACCCTCTGTTCACAGGAGATGAAAGGAAACATCAGGAAGAGAAAGAAATAGTGAAGTTTAAAAACATGCAAGCGTGTCAATACATGTCGGGAAGGATGGAATTCTGATGAACAGACACTCGAAGAACAAAAAAACAAAAAAATGAATATTTAGTCACCCGAAGAATTGAATTCAAGAGCAGTGGTGATTGCTATCTATTGAGTCTTTTGATTTAGTCGAAGAAAATGGTATGAAAGTTTGCACATTAAGAATTTCTACCAGCCACTTATACGTCAATGTAGAGCATAGTGCAGTGAGTGGTATCTGCTCTGGACAAAATGTGCATATGTCATGGCTATGCAACAGAACTATGATTTGGGACAGAATTATATGACCTAAGCAAAATATAAAGAGTTTGTGTATCATGATCGAAATATCACCTCATAGAATATAATTATGGTAATTTTCGCTTTGTATATAGGGATGGGCAATTTAGAATACTTCACAATTCCAGAATTATTCCGGAATACCTCAATCGAATCCAGAATAGCAAATCATATTCCCGTAGAAAATATGGAAAAGTGTTCAGGCCCGGTTGGCTTGATCGGTGAAACTATGGGAATTAGATTCGAGCTCCACATCTCTAATGCCCTAGGTTCGAAGTACCGGTGATTCACGTAAGCACTGCTTACAGCTTCCTCTACCAACCATGTCCATGCATTCACACTTTGATACTGGAGTCTGCATGAGAGGTCATGGTTCACCATATGGCTATGCTATATTCTCTTTTATCCAGCAGAATAAAAATGAAATTCTATCCAGTGTTGTTGGAAAGATATGATTTTACCAGTTCAGCAGTTCAGCTGAGCCTACCGACACCCTTGGTTGATTTGTAAGCATGAACACACGACCTGGTTTTGCCAGGACGAAATCCCGAATATTGGTCAGATATTGGTTTACCGATATATCGGCCGGGTTCTAATGTATGATTATGTTACTATTATAAAGAAAACCTTGAAGTTTTCAGGAGTTTAATGTTACAGTGCTTTATCCCACCTAGGACCAGTGATGGCAAAAGGAGTGAAGCCATAGAGTGCAATAATTTTGCTTTTTTTCTTGAATATTTTGAATTAAAATTTCAAGATTTTGGGAAGTGTCTATGAGAACTACATTGCAACGGTGATGTGTCGAGCAGACCCCTCTCATACAATCATCATCCTTCATGGGATGCCAACCTATGTCAGGACGATCAGCTCTAAGTGTAATCCCCATGCTTTGCCGATTATTGATCTAACCAGTCCTAAGTAAGCCACTGGTTGCATATATCAGGTAATTTTTTCGTTGTGTTCAACAGTATTATTTGCATATTTTGAAACATTAAATGAAAGAAAAATAATTTCTGAGAGAACTTCTTGGCGGGGATTTTAATTTTGCCCGATAAAGGTGACAAATAAAACAACAAGTAATTTCACCTTGAATCACAGCTGCAGGAAGTGGATTCAGTGGTGGTTGGTTCGGTCCTTGATTCGCCATCTTGAAAGTATTCTGGATGATTTATTTTCAAACATATAAATCAAAGCAATTCAGAATCTGGAATACTTTATATATTACGGTATATTCTATGACCTTTTTCTATAACTTTGTAGACTATGCAAAACAAATGAAGAATTGATTATATCATTTGCAGGAAAAGTAAAAGTATCTTTTTGTGAGCTGACGCCATATATAGTTATATTAGTAAGAACTGAGACGCAAATCCTTTTTAGTAAATGCATAGAGGACATAGGCTTATTAGTAGGGACATTGAGGACACAGGCTTTTAGTATTTACATGATATATATATGCATGGTCCACACATAATCCACACATCAGCCAGGTTTACTGGAAATATGCGACATCAAATTTATATCCTCAATATAATAATTCTGACCCTCAATATGATAACCAGTTTTAATGAGTTGAAGTTTGCAAGATGTTTACAAAAATTCAACCCACTATGAAATATACATTAATGAGCATGCTATAGAATTGCCTTGGCGCATTTCCTGCACTAAGAAGTGACTAAAAGGAAACTAAAGGCGGTAGATGGTATATCTATCGCTCAGGGCAGATACTTGCTCTTCATTATAGTGGTTCAGTACTGCTGGAATGTTTTTTCTGTTTATTACAGTTGTTAGCACTACATTTTGATGTAGCCTTTTGCCATATAAGTTCGAGGGTCCCAGGGCAAAAGGGCGAATCTTGAAATTTCGAAAAAATTTTTATTGAAAAAAATTAAAGAATTGAACATGATCTTTCAAATGGTCAATAAATCATCACTGTAGATATGTTATTTCCTGAGATAAATTTTGGAATAAGGGCGAATAGTACATTTTCATACCTAATGAAAGGGCGAAAATTGAGATTAGCCTATTTGCCAAAGAGTAAAGTTTACAATTGGATGAAAATTCTCAATATTCGCCTTTTCACTATAGCTTGTCAACTGTTCATGAGAAAATATTACTGTGCTTCGGCAAAATTATAGAGAAACAATGATAAAAATGAGCTGTAAATACAAACATTTTCTCAAATAACCTATAGCCATACTGAATTTTCATGCCCAACTGGAGTCGAATACAAATGTTTTTTGACACTGTTCTGAATCTAATATCAGTATAACATAATTCGCTTCATTGTCAAACAACTATATATTCTAGAATGAATGCCCTGGAACTTTTCTTCAATGAGTAAAATATCACACTAGCATAACTCAACAATAAAAACTATTAAACGAAACAACTTTCAAAGAAATTAGCTTAGTTAAAAGTCCTCAACTGAACTTCACGTAGTTCATAGCTCAGCCTTCACTGCAATCCTCACTTAAATCTTCACTTTCAATTTCATTCGCATTATCACTTGCATCATCTCCTTCTCTGCTACATAGAAGGTTTAGGTAAAAATGGTGATGTCGCTTGGGTATAACTCCTTGCTCACACAGCGACATTAAGTCTTGATATTTCTTTTTTGGAACTGGTATGGGTGAAGTATATGCCATTGGCAAATCATCTGGGAGAGTACTCAATGCTTTATTAAACCTTTTGGTTGTCACTATCTTTTTGAATGGCTCTGCAATTGAATAGGAATCATGTTTGTAAAAAATAGTATGCATGTGGCGTTTTTTTCATATCTTAACCATGTTATTCCTGTCGTCTCTTGAGAGGATTTCCAATTGACAACTTCATCATCAGTGTTTCTAATAACATTAGTAATCTTCATGCTTTTGTTAACTGATTTCCAATCCACAACAATATTTTGTTCAACGTGTGTTACATCATACGTTTTTTTTTTGCTTTTTTCTAGCTAAAGATGCCACAACCTCCCATTCATAAGGCACATTGATCTCTAAGTGATTAGCTCTGGTTTCGATGGCTGCATGCATGCTGTCAACTTCCATATGAGAATGGCCAGAAACCATAAAAATGTGATCAATTGAGAGGATTGAAAGCTTAGCCACTGCATACATGCACATTGTAGCAACATATTGATTCAAATTTTGGCCACCACACTTGTCTGAGAAAAAAACAATGCTCTTAATCTCTGGGTTCTCTTTAATTTTCCTTTGAATCAGATGGAATAGGAAACTGGCCATTTCGTTTGCCCCTCTTTTCGCTGTGGTCTGGTCCCACATATAACAATATCCATCACTATTTCCTATATCATACATTGTGAAGTTGTAAGTGCTGAACTTTCGTTTATAAAATAAGGTGCTAACCTTGCCACATGGAGTATACAAAACTGCTTCTAAATCAAAGTTGAAACAGAAGAGGGAAGAGAATCATGTTTGGCTTGCGCTTTGAATACATTATGTACATTTGTGAGCTCTCCCTTCAAAGACAAATGCTTTTGTATCCATTCTGGATTATCTGTTTTGTATTTTTGCACAATACATGCATTGATCCTTTTTTGGTTTATGTATTGCTATGTTCATTTCATGAAACTTGCTTGCATATGTGGTATAGCTGGCAAATTTAGCTTCCGGATTTTCTTTCAGAATTTTTTGTTTGTACAAGTCATGCATTTTCTTGATAGTCAGTTGTCCGAAGTTGCTTGTATCTTGTATGTAAAGCTTTCTTGTACCCCGCCTGCAGTAATGACTTTCTAATTTTGGAAAAGAATTAAGATGATCTATTACACCTTGCCAAATCACATCATCAAGCTTATTTGAAGGGGGATGTTTACCTCTGAGATCTGGTCTTGCAAAGCCACCAATCACATTCTTGGATAGGATCGTTCTGACCATTTTTTCTCCACATTGCAAAGTTGCAAGAAAAACTTTTCTACATACTTTTACTCTCCTGGTTGATGTGCCAGTCTCCTCTTGAACATCAAGGTAGTATTCTATAGCTTTGGCTTTTCTTGAAGATTTCCCACTCTCTGGTTGCACAGTTCTATTGCTTGGTGTACGAATTGCGAGTCGATCAAGAATGAACTGTCTTCTTTGTAATTGGTCCATTGTACCCCAAAAATAGTTGTACATTCTTTCTCTGTCGCTCATGGAAACAAGATCCTTACAATTCTGCTTACATTGACAGATTTCAAAACTCATAGGTGGCACGGCTTTCATTGTATTGCCAGATGCAGTCTTGTACTCTTTTCCAGCCAGTCTCAAACGTCTTCTTACTGCTCTTGAGCTTCCTTTCCCTCTTCCTTTACATCGTTTTGTTTTCTGTGGAGTCGTTACTTTTTCTTTTATGCGTCTCCACTCATGGTAAATTTTGTCACCCGAGTATGGACAACTATCGTCACCAAAATTATGCTGACAATCACCATAATGCGATTTATAACCTTTTAAAATGGCTGGTGGAATGGCTTTTTCCATTGCCATTTCTCTTTGAGAAATGTTTATTCGGTCTACGTCCCATACAATATATGATCCTGGTGCATGTATATCAGGATCATACAACTCCCATTTTTTTAGTGCATCTTCAAAACATTCAGTGATCAGATATTTCTGTTGACTTGATTTTTTTGGAATCTCCTTGAAGAATTTGGCCTTGAAGAGAGCAGTACCATCAGCTGAACATAAAATCTTGATCTCATCATTACTGTTTGAGTGATTAATCTTCCTTTTTTTTGGTGGTTCATCATCAGAAGATAACTCGTTTTCAGACGAATCATCAGCATTACTTGGATGATACTCTGGCTCCTCATCTGAAATATCTTCAGATGATTCATCAGTGGCATCAACTTCTGAAGGTTTGTCATGAAAAGTTGTCAAGAGTTTTACAGTCCACAAATCCTGTACAGCCATCATCCCATTCAACTTTTACCAGACTACCAGTTTGTGACTGGACAGTTCCATGAACTATTGGATTGGCTGCACTGTAACGATTTTCTTTCTCTTGATTTGGGTCATCGAAAAATGTTCCATTTATCATAACACGTACACCATTTACAAAGTGTTTCTTGTTGCGTTGTCTCAATTTTACAATATCGGCCATTTATATCAATGTTTGGTAATATTATTATTATCTATTTTTTTAACCTTTATTTCAAAAAACAAACTTTCATCAATCACATAAGAAAAAGTTATATCTTGTGCAATATCAAATTGTGTACAAATTTGCTGTTAGTTCTCTAACTTATGTGTTAGCTAACTGGATTAGGATTCTTAATGCTCTTAGAATGATGTTTCACTAACTTAAATTTTGCAAGCCTAGATGATCAATAGTCTGACTGTGATTGTTTTTCTATGTACATACTTGACTGTTAAATAAACTCAAGCTCAATAAAGCTCAAGTCATTCTAGTGCCTACTAAAACTAGCTACTAGAATATAGTTTTATTCAATAGGGATTACTGAGAATGATTCCACGAACTTAACATCTCAAGATGCAACCCAAGCACTCGCCCCCTCCCATTCAAAATAAGACTTTGCTTGACCTGCTGAAGCAAAACTTTGTTCAGGAGCCCTGGCCTGCACACAATATTAAAGTTGAACTGAAACAAAACTAGCAGAAAACACCATTAGCTGTATAATTTCTTTGTGACATCACAATGGAAAAACTAAACAAAACGGCGAAAAGCTCATATCAGGCTATCTTGTGTGACAGAAAAAGGGCGGAAATTAAAAAAGTTGTGTTTTCAGAAAATTTGGTTTTCAATGCAAACCAGTTTCTGAATGGAAAAAAAGACCTGACTTATATCCATCTTGACCCGGAAGGAATATTTGCTACTGTAAACAGAAAAAATGTTAGAAAGGTTCGAAATCGAAAAAAATACGTTTTGCTTGATTTCTCAAAACAGCTTTTTCAGGATTCGCCCTTTTGGTCTGAGAGTGTCGAGTTGTCACTAGTCTGTTCCTTTTAAGTAAACAAAACTTATGCAGGCATGAGCCACAGATCAATCGCATCCCAAGCTATATTCATTCATAACTCATTTTAAGCAGAACATATTTTAACAAAACGAAGATTAAATATTTTTGAACATTGCAACATTTTATTGGACAAACTCGAGATTATCATGTTCACATTGCAGGTTGAAGGCATCAGATTCAGGATCTTGGGTTAGGGTCCGACTTATACTTTTTTTTATTCTAGGAAGGCCGTAAGTTTTGCCTAAAAGTAACCAGTCAACGGGAATTCAACTAATAAAAGACACGACACCATCAATGGTGCCAGCAACTGCACTCTAAGCTATGAGCACAAAGAGTGAAATTAAAGTGCAAGTAGTGGTATTTGCCCAGGGCAACTGTAAACTTATGTACCATCAACCCAGGTTAGGTGTGGTTACCTAGATGGGTGTGGACAAACCAAACAATGTCTTTCCGGAAACAATAACCCTGTTCATCTATTTACATATTTCAATTTACCAAGTATGAGCCACAGATGTACCTCACATGTATTGACCGGATCTAACAGTGTATCACGCTTGATAAAATAATGGGAAGATCATCCAGGGTTTGTTTCATGCTCACTGTTCAGCTGAATGTATGATTTTATGTGAGACCGATTATGGATCACACCATCACGACGCAGCTTATCTTTGGCCGATGATGGTATATCTGATAAAACCATTAACATATTTCGTAACAACTATCGCACTATACTACGCTGTAAAACTAAAGATACTGTCAGTCACTCTGCTACTCGGACACCCGAAGAAAATGGCTGCCACCAGAAGAAAATTTAATAAACTATAATATTCCAAGATGGAGTAGAAATGTCTGCGATGGGTGTTGATGGTTTTTAAGAGTTTTGTTTTATCTGGAATAAATGAATGAACTCTTGGACACCTGAAGGATACTGTAACCCTGGGAACAATTTGCTTGGACCTAAACCTATTTAAAGCAAATAAACAACATATAGCCGAGATCAAATAGAAAATATAAATATTAGCTCCAGATTTAAAAATATTCAAGATCTAGATGAAAGGAATTAAAAATATTGCAAACAAATCAAACTACCGTATTCTGAGGCAAAAATCCATTAATTTATTTAAAAAAACATGAAATGATTTAACCTCGAAAAATTAAGATTTGTCTAATTTTGATGACAGTTTTATTAAAGGTAATAAAAACTAATTATTTGATACAGAATAAAGCTTCCTTGACCTGCTACTCAAAACCTGAAGAAAACAGAGGTCACCACAAAAAATCAAGCTTAAATACAATATTCTGATAGATAATACTTGTAGAATGCTTTTGTCGTGTTTATTATAATCCTGAAATTATACTAAATGCTTTAAAATCTCCAAAACAGGGCTGGGCCAAATCAGGTGTATTTTGCACCGGCATACCGCCGCCAAAATGTCGGTTTCACCGGTATGCCAAGCCATTTTCTGCTATCAAAAACATGCAAAGACATGCTATGGGCGACCTAGTTCAAACAAAGCAGGTACATACCTCTAAATGCAGGGGGGGGGGGTTGTTTCATGACATTGTAAAAGTCCAATTGAGGCATCAGCAGGCCTAAGAGGTCTGTAGACTGATTTTGATCGTTACTTGATGTGATAATATATCAACTTGTAACCAAATTAGGCCGAACTCACGAAATCCCAATATCACGGTAAACCAACATTGCAAAAATTAACGTCAGACAATAGTTTAGAAAACTCAATATTTTTACTGTCATAAGAATATGCTGCCAAGCTCTACTTTAAAAATTTTGCAATATTCTGGGATTTGTTGTCTTTAAGCAGTGTAATATATTTAAAGGAAAGATATGGCAGATGGTTTTACCAACACTCTGGGCAGATACTATCACTGCACACTACTTTTGTGGTTCAATTCTGCGAAGAATATTACAATATTATCCACTAAAAGTTTAGTTGCTGGGTTCACATTTCGTAGTAGCTCTTTGCCAGGGATATAGTGGAAGTTAGTTGGTTCACCTTAAGTTCAGCTAGAGCTCAGGTTGAAATTAGGTGATGTGACGATGAATCGATATCAGTAATTTTCATTGCGAGATTTAGAGTAACTGCAATAGAGACTAGGCTGGAATGATATAATCAGGTAATGAAGCCTTGGCATAAGATAGGATATCCATTAAATACAGATGGGAGATGCTATGGCAGGTGCGCAAAAAATTTGATTGCTTGAATGGACCCACCTTAAAATAATGAATCATGTTTTCAACAATATCATTACAGGTTGAGTGATTGCCACCAGGGAAACGTTGGCAAAATATAAAATTACGTTTGCACATCACCGGTTGAGCAATTAGATTCAATATCATTACAGGTTGGAAGTCGGATATGGCTTTACCATTGACCAAGGCAGATACCACTCACTGCACTTTAGAATAGCAATTGAGCCTCACCTCAGCTGCTGAATGCCTAAGCAGAAAGTATATCAGCAAAACGAATCCCAAATAATTTTAAAAATTGTAACATTTTGTTGAAAAAGTTAAACTGGTGAATATGATGTTTGTTTCGCAGGTTTAAGGTCTCAGGTTCGAGTCCTTGTGAGTTCCATTCATAATTTGATTTTTATTGAATTTTGCTTTTTCGAGATCAAAAGCAGCAACAAAGGCACCAACCAAATGAAGTAGCAGCAACTGCACCCTAAGTTGAAAAGATCCTGAACTGAAGTATATGATAGAGTGCAGTGAGAGGTATCTGCCCTGGGCAATAGTTCAACCCAGGGTGATTACTTGGGTATGTGTGGCCAAACCGAATAACGTCTTTCTAACAACACAAATCCTGTTCATCCATTTACATATTTTATTTTGCCAAGCATGATCCGGAAATAAACCACAGATGATCTATCAGCATATCATGCTTGGTCAAAAAACTCTTGTCACTGGGAAGATAATCCAGCGTTGTATTTATGCTCATGGGGCATGGGGTATTTTTTGTACCGGTAGACCACGAAAAGGATTTTAGTACATTGCGTCCAATTTAAATTGAGCACGCCGTGCTTCTTAAGCGATATTAGACTTTTTAATACAATCCGGGGTCACAGCTGGCATCGATGATCACTGGCGCCAAACGAGTTATTGTGCTTTCACTTTCCACTGCCTTATTCAGCGCCGTCGCCGCTAGGCAGGAACAGCCACGTCCGTGCGTTTTTTTCTTAATAATTGTTTATTAGTAAAATGTAAATCGAATCGCCGATAACGTTTCTGCTCTCCCTACTCAAATCGTCTAAAATACAGTTCAATCGATAAAGTTGTTCAAGTTATTTTCCCCGTCTTTCCGCTCCCCTACTTTGCTAATTATCACTCCTTGTTGCAAAATATTGTCGCTACTAAGCAGGCTAATGCCAAAACTAAACACGCACAAACCCATCGAGCCAAGATAATGATGGAGCTTTGATGGCCCAAGTTCGGCATAAAATAAATAATAAAAACAAAACCAAACGTTGAATAATCATTCCGATGTCTGTTCATGTAAGCCATGCACAGGCCATGCTAAGTCGGCGTTGTACAACATTTTTCATGTGCTACTAAATCAAGATTTGACCCTGAGCCAGAGGCTTTTTGCAGGAAAGTAAGCATATTCACTTTTTCAGTAGTCGAACTTGCCCTTTTTGTTGTCATGACCTGGCCAGATGTGTTATAAAGTTTTTCACTAGAGCAATTCGTTGCTTGTATGTACAAATATTTTTACACAAGTCGATTCAACATTTTGTATGAACGATGATTATTTCTCTATCACTCGGTCGGTCGGTCTCGGGCTCCACGATGGGTAAATTACATTTTTGTATCGCTTTGTCTCCTCTTTTGCACAATCCCGATATCCGAGTTCTTCAGATGTTAGAATATACAGGCATTCAATTTTAGCAATTGTCCAAAGCTTTTACACTCAGCCGGTGGCTCGGTACAAGGTGGCTAAGTTAAACCTGTTTCATCTGTATACAATTAACAGCAGGCCAGCCAGAGGACTACAATCTGCAACATCGTGAGCGAAAACATGCTCAGGCATGTTCTCGGAAATGCCCAGCTAATGTGGGTCATTGTTTCGTCACAAAGCGTTTGTTAAGACGGGCAGATAAACATGTGTGGGTGTGGGATAGGCGGTGAATTGTGGCAATCGTCGAAGTTTTCGCGTCAATCATATTAGGTTTTAGACGGTTTGCCGTAAATACCGGCTTCGCAGACACCGGCATTGCGATTATTGACGCGGTACTGTATTTTAGAAATCAAGATGCCGGTACGTCGCCCATCTCTACTCACTCTTCAGCTAAATGTACGATTTTAAAACAAAACCAACAAAAATGTGATTTTTCAAGCAAAGCCCCTGATTGACTTACACTTTGTCACAATTATTGAAAGTTGGAACAAAGACGTCACATCAAAACCTGATTCCAGTCAGAATAATTAAATATCTAATTGGTACAACATCCCTTGCCAACAATGGGCCGGTGATGATCGCACCATCAAGACACAGTTTATCTTTGGCTCAAGCCTGACAGAATTAAATTTCCTCTCATGCCAAATATGGGTCGATGATGATATCTCTGACAGAACTATAAACATTTAGGGTACATTTTGTTACGATCATCGCACTATAGCTACCATGCTGTAAAACTAAAAATACCGTTAAAAAGATAGTCAGCCACTCTGCTACCTGGACAACCGAAGAAAAATGTTGTCAACAGAAGAAAATTTGTCAAACTAAAAATTTAACAAACTTTTGGACACCTGAAGGACACTGTAACCCTGGGAACAATTTGCTTGTACCTAAACCAATTTGAAGGCAAATAGACAACATATAGCCGAGCTCGACTAGAAATTCGAACGTTAGCTCCGATTAAAAATATTCAAGTTCTAAATGAGACAAGTTGAAAATTTGAAAAAAGAATCAAACTATTCTGAAGTAAAAATTCATTAATTTATTTAAAAAACATGAACTGATTTTGCAACAAAAAAAAAAGATTTGTCTAATTTTAATAAAATTTTTATCAAAGGTAATAAAAACTAATTAATTGCTACGAAAACCGAAAGAAAATAGAGGTCGCAACAAAAGATCTCACACAAATACAATATTCTGATATATATTACTTGTAGGTTGCTTTTGTCGTGTTTATGATAATCCTGAAATTATACTAAATGCTTCAAATTTTCAAAAATGCAATGTTGCAATATCCTAGGGTTTATTGTCTTTAAGCCTTGTAATATATTAAAGAAAGGATGTGCTAAATGGTTTTATCAACACTCGGGCCAGATACTACTCACTGCACTCTAATATTGTGGTTCAGTTTTGTATGGAATGAATATTCTCTACTTAAAGCATAGTTGCTGGTTCTACATTTCGTAGTAGCTTTTTGCCAGGGAAATAATGGTAGTTAGTTGGTTCACCTTAAGTTTTGCTTCTGGCATGGCTTTGAATTTTGGAATTTAATCCGAAGGTGACCCTGAACCAAATTGCTGGTTTGCAAACAAACTTGAAAACAAAATGATAGGATACGACAGTACATTGGAGAATTCGACCTTTGACTTTCGAGATAATAATTTCCTTCTAAACCTGTATCAAACATTTGTATATAAAGTGTACAGTGATTTACATGTGCCCCCCAACACTTATTCCCTGGTATTGAACCACAAACATTACCTCTAATCTCAGGCTCATGGTGAAATTTGGTGATGTGACAATGAATCGATATCGGTAAATTTCATTGCGAGACTTAGAGTAAGTGCAATAGAGACTAGGCTGGAACGATATAATCAGGCAATGAAGCCTTAGTATAAGATAGGATATCCGTTAATTACAGATGGGAGATGCTATGGCAGATGCGCACAAAATTTGATTGCTGGACTCGACCCACCTTAAAATAACGAATCATGTTTTCAACAATATCATTACAGGTTGAGAGTCTGGTATGGTTTTACCATTGACCAGGGCAGATACCAATCACTGCAATTTAGAATAGAAATTGAGCCTTATATAGAGCGAATATACTAACTAGAAACTTTAACCTTCGAATGTTGAACGACTAAGCAGAAAGTGTTTTAACAAAACGAATCCGAAATATTTTTAAAAATTGCAACATTTTGTTGGAAAAGTTAAACTGGTGATTATCATGTTTGTATTGTGGGTTGAAGGTCTAAGGTACGAGTCCCTGTAGTTCCATTCATAATTTGATTTTTATTGAATTTTCAAGGTCAAAAGCAGCAACAAAGGCACCAACCAAAAGAAGTTGCAGCAACTGCACCCTAAGTGGAGAAAATCCCGAACAGGAGTGTATGATAGACTGCAGTGAGAAGTATCTGCCCTGGGCAATAGTCCAACCCAAGGTGATTACTTGGGTATCTGTGGCCGAACCGAACCATGTCGTTCATCTATTCACATATTTTATTTTTCCAAGCATGATCCACAGATGAACTAGGGTCTATCAGCATATCATGCTTGGTCAAAAACTTTGTAACTGGAAAGATCATCCGGGGTTTGATTTATGCTCACTGTTCAACTAAACGAACAATTTTAAAACAAAACCATCACAAAATGTGATTTTTCAACTAAAATCCCATGATTGACAGCTTTAATTTTCTGCTCATCATCTGAAATCCGATAATTTCGCAACTATATATCCTGATTTAATAATACAGAAAAATAATAATCAACATTTCTAATATGGAACAAAATATGAGCATTGATTATAATGTGATAAGGAGAGTTCGTCACTTAAAAGTTAATCAAAAATCAACTAATGCATTCCTAATATGAGCCAGAACAAGAGCGCCGACTTTACTGTGAGACGAAGACTTAGAAATGACCCAACTCACTGAGTAGGGAAAAGGGTGGTGGCTTAATTTGAAAATGTATGAGTAAAATTATGACGTCTTATTCGGCAGGCAAAACATTTTGCTTAAAACTAGCGATTTCAGAACAAAAAACCCAAAATCACATCGGAGCGCAATACAATTTCAAAAAAGGTGATTTCTGGACTAACATGTGTATGTAATAGCTATTGCACACCCAAGGCGCGCAAAAAAATTGGGGTTTCCTACATTTTTAAATAGCTTAAAAGACCATTTTGCAATAATTTTTCGTCAGCGAGGGGTGCATATGGTCATGCTTCCCCCTGAATACGACACTGTCTGTAATAGCCTGTATATATTCCTCAAACAAAACTAAAGGGGGTTTAAGTTTCTTCATATTCGTACATAGAAACCATTTTAGATCAATTTTCAAATTGAAAAAGCAACTCGAAACCGTCTCTGTGTATTTAACAGATGGGTATGTCACCCTGAGCATTTAAAAAAGTTGGGAATATCTCCAAGATGTTAAAATTTTATAAGAAAAATCTTTGCAATAAGCCACAACATTAACGATATTTTTTGAACATTTTTTCAATAAAGTAAATACTTATTCTATCCCTTCTAACCCCAGAATGTCACCTCTCCTCTCATTGTTGATAGCAACATCATTATTTGGTGTGGAATCTCCATGCCTTTGCACATTTTATGATGTCATATATTCTTGAGCAACCCCCCTCCCTACAGGTAGCCCTCCCCTCACTGGTGCGACCCATCAGCAGAAGATCAGTTGTCAATCAGGGGATTTTAGTTAAAAAATCTATTTTTTGATGGATTTGTTTTAATTTTTAACCTAACATGTTTTATCAAGCATGATATGCTGTTACATCAGGTAATTTTAGGTATGGTTCATCTGTGGCTCATGCTTGGAGTAATAAAAGAAGTAAATAAATGAACAGGGTTACGTTGTTGGAAAGACATCGCCCAGGGCAGATACTATTTATTGCATTCTATTATAGTGGTTCAGTTTTTCCTTGGATGTTTTCGGATTTTTTTTATAGCCACTTCTTGGAGTGGATCATGCTGACCAAGGCCCCTTTTATCAGTGGCCACTCATTGATGGACAGGATTGGCCATGCTATTACAGTTTAGAGCGCAGTTTCTGGTATTTGCTATTACATTTTGTGGTTCCTTTTTCATACAATTGGCCGTTAATTATCCCAGTCTAAGCGTTGCTTACATCTTGCAATGAGGCAAAATTCGGTAAAAAATAGTGACAAGCTGGATTTACGAGGACTCAAACCTGAGACCTTCTACCTGCGATATGTCTCTTTTCTTAAAAATATGTTCTGCTCAGAATGAGTCATGAAAGGATATAGTGTCAAGGTGTGGTTTATCTATGGCTCATGCTTGGAGAAGTTCATTTCTTACCAGGAATTCACTCTATACAAGGCTAAACAGGTATTATAAAGTGCGGTGATTGGTATCTGCTCTGGGCGAGAGCAAGGCTATCTAACACTTCTTGGCCTCTCTCCTAACAAACAGGAAATATATTAGGGCAATTCTGAAACCTGCACAGGCTATTTATATGTTATGATTGATTTACTTTAAAAGGCAGCCTCAGAGGTTGCATTTGATATGTCAGCGATATTCAATATTCAACAATGTATATTTTCCTTGTGGGTCAACTATTCAGGCATCACCAAACCTAGACCTATGCTTTGTGTATTTTGTGAAATAAAAAAATGATAATTACTTGCCTGACCATGTTTCATTTCAGTTCACAAAATATTATTCCTGAGATTTTTTCAAGGGGAACACTAATGCGTGATTTTCCCAATGTTTTTTCAAGGGGAACACCGGAGTACATATTTAGAATAATTGATAGTTGAGCATTACATTGACACAAGGAAGGGGGTGCGTTTGGAAAGTGCTGTCACCTGCCAATGGCATCCTTACAATAAAGCGACATTGTCCCATACTTGGTCAGATATATTATATCTCATGGTTTATATTTCCCTTTCATGTTTATGCACTGACATACGTATAAAACAAAATTTGTTTATTGATCAAAATATTATTTGGTAAAAATTTACGGAGGGTGTGAGGTGGAAGAGGCATGTCACCCAGAGTTCCGGAAAGACACAGAATCCCAAGAAGATTATGAAATTGTATACAAAAACCTTTGAAACTTGAATATATTGCATCTGCTTGATTTTTTTATTCAATGAGAACCTACCCCTCATTGCACTGCACTATAGTAATCGAGCTCTGTATGAAAGGTTTTCTACTTTTGTTTCAGTCGCTGGGGGCGCATGCCCTCTCATCCCATGTAGCTGATCCATAAGAATATTATAAATTAACAGATATGCATTATAGCCGGGGGGTGCATTTCCCCTGATCCCAAGTAGTTGACCCACAGGGAAAATATATATTAACAAATATTCAATATTACATAGTGGTGCATAACCTCTCAACCCAATATTCAATATTGCTGGCATGTCAAATGCAACCTCAGGAGATGCGTAAAAAAGTGAATCACCATAACATATAAATACCCCGTGCTGGTTTAAGAATTGCCCTAAGGTATTTCTTATACGTTGTGAGATAGACTTGAAGTGATAGATTGTCTTACTATTGCCCAGGGCACATACCCGCACATTAGTCTTGGGTTCGAGTCTTGCTTACAAATTTTTGTTTCGTAAGCTTTGCCTAAAAGTAACCAACCAACGGTCAAATAAATAGAAAAGGCACCATAAAATGTAGTACCAGCAACAGCACTCTAAGCCATGAGTGGGAACCATCCAAGAAAGAACTGAACCAGTGGCATGTGCCCTGGGCGATGTTGTATGCTCGACTTTGAACCCAGGGTGATTATTAAGTTAGGTGTGGCCAAACCGAACCATGTCTTTCCAACAACACTAACCCTGTTCATCTATTTGTATATTTTGCCAAGCATGAGCCACACATGAACCACACCTTGTTTGCGTGATCCGTCCGTGACACACGATTAGTAAAATATATTTCATCAACATGCTACCATGAGCATCGATTATACTGTGATAAGGAGACAAAAAATCAACTAATTCAATATAATTCCACCAAAAAAATAATTATTTTATGACATAGAACATCAGATAAAGAATCAAAGAAGTTTATATTAGGATCCTTCAGTATCTACATATTAACAAGTAAACAACAACAACACAAGTACAGCTTCACTATTTGCAACATACTGTTGCAACATAACAACATAAAGGCAACATACTGCTATGTCATGGCCTTGTGGTTATAATGTTCGCAGGTTGAAGATCTCGAGTTCGAGTCCTGGTGTTAATTCGCACCAAACACTCAACCCAGATTGTAATAACTTCGGTCGGCTGAGCTGACTCTATAACCCTGATCCAATGACTCTATAACCCTGATCATCTACAGGTGGCCACTGGTCCACCCCAAGAAGTGGTTATAAATAGCAAAACATATGAAGTAAAAGATAATCAATTTCTACTCAAGCAATGTCGCAACAAAGACTTTCTAACTTGTAGTCTCTTAAAAAGCAGAGAGCTAGAGTGTGTTGTGAGGGGTAATTAATTGGAAGAATGGAAGTGTTAGATGATTTTACCGACACTCAGGGCAGATATCACTGAATGCACTTTATTATAGTGGTTCTCATTTGTAGGCATTACTTCTCATGCAATTGCTAACTTATTTTCTGTGTGTCAGGCAATTAAATAAAGGAATAAAGATATTAGGTAACTTCAACATCACCCAGAGCAACTACCACCCACTGCACTCTACTATATTGATTCACTTCTGTATGAAATGCTTTTGGTGCAATTGCTGGCTTTACAACTCTTTATCATATTAACCAGCATAAGTCGGTTACTTTTTGGTGCTTCCAACCTTCCTTGAATTAATAAATCAGAAAAATAAGATTGGATTAAACTAAAATATAAAAAATGCTTTAAACACAATATTTGAGAATAGTTGTAGTTGATTTTGATCCACAAATAATAATCCAGCTTTAGCAGCTACTAACACATGAGTACGTTTTTAAGTGCTGAAAATAATTGTGAACATGACAGATACGAGTTGCCGTTCTGCCGAATATAGAGAAAGGATGGAATTATCTTAAACTTTAATAGTATTGCACGTGTGCAGCAAAATCATGATTTATTTCAAATTTTACAACAATGTACATCGATTGCATGACTAAATTCATGACAAAATTCACCGTATATAATTCGTCATATATCATGATTTTGCCCAAAACAGACTATTTATTCAATGCGCTATTTTTTATTTTCTAGAAGAGATATGTCATGGAATATTTCTCATTTGTTGAACACTCACTGCACACTTTATTATAGGGGTGCCTGGTTAGCTCAATAGGTAAAGCGTTGGGAATACGCTTCGAGCTCCTCATCTCTGATCGCTCTGACATGGATTCTGATCCTGTAACGGACGATCATATACAATAGGTCGTCATATGGTGAAGTTGTATCCTCAGCTTTCCTCTCCCCCATGATAAAAACCAAATCCTATCCTATAGCAGTACTTCATAAATTGCTTTCCACTCAGAGCACAGTTGCAGGTGCGATATTTTATTGTAGCTGCATTAGGCACTACTTCCACCCTTGCTCTAAAAATTCATCGACGATTAAAAGTAAATCAATTTTCAAAAAATTTCATGAAAAAACCAATAAAAAAACCCATGGAACACTCAATAAAAAATCAAACAAATATAAATTTCACACAAATAATTCGATTTATTAATAATATTTCAGAAGTTTAATATCGTTATTTACCACGCAGAAATTTTTATTGGAGCGATGGCCCAGCAGTGACTATCACAATTCAACCCAGGGTGTAATAACTTTAGCTTTACAGTAGTTCTGTAGGAAATGTTTTCTGCTGAACTGGGTAACATATTTTGTCTGTGTCTGAAGCTGTAAGGGGAAATTAGGCTGTATAGGGGTAGTGGATGGATTTATCATAGCCCAGAGCAGCTACCCCTCATTGCACTCTACTATGGGGATCGAGTTCTGTACAAAATGTTTTCTTTTTTTGGTTCAGTTGCTGGTTTCACAATTTATGTAACTCTTTATAAAATTAATCAACATTACTCGGTCACTTTTTGGTGCTTCCAACCTTGCTTAGAGTGAATTATAGACACAGAAAAAAATAAAGATATCAGACGATACTCTTGAATAAGGGTTGAGGCTTATCCAAGTCAGGAATTTTGTTTTGTCAAACATGAGCCACAGATGAACCACACTTTGGCTGTGCGATCCATTAGTGACCCACGCTTAACAAAATATATTTCACCAACATTTTCTGACTGGGCTGCTAATCTACATCAAGTACAAACCTCTAATCTTATACTTTCCCAACCTACTAAGCAATCCCCTGCTAAAGCGCAATATTATAGAACCATCTTCAACCTCCGTAACACTCAACGTATCTCAAACGACGCTTCAGCAAACAATGTTATCTTCTCTTAATATTTAAACTAGTTTACGTAATGTTGCAATATAATTTGTGTTCTGTTTTATCATACATGGGTCATACATGATTTGTACATCTTTTGTCTTGTCAAGCATGGCCCAAAGAACGAAGCATGGATTAGTCTATCACGTAGGTGCGGACCATCTATGCTTGAAGGTTCCATGACAACATTGTAGTCTTGAGATGGAATGAACAATTTATTTTCCCCGCGTGAGCCGAATCTCAGAAAACAATGCGAGCAATAAAATAAAACGCCTCGTGATTATCCACGACATGTTTAGACGCAAGTAAGTCAAACAAATCAATCTAACCAAGCCAGCCTGGTGGTTCAGTCGGTTAAGCGCGAACGTATTGTCCGGATGGCTGATGGTTCGATGCTTGATCGTTTCGCCACCGAATATGCCATTCAGCAAGGCACTTTGCGGGTAGCTGTAACATATAACAGATGCACAGTCGCTACAAAGTTTCGTGCCTAACAGTTTGAGGTTTCCTACATTTTTAAATAGCTCAAAAGACCATTTTACAATATTTTTGGTCAGCGAGGGGTGCATAGGATCATACCTCCTCCTTAATACAATAGTATCTGTAATAGCCTGTGTATATTCCTCAAACAAAACAAATGTGGCTGTAAGTTTCGTCATATTCGTTCATGGAAACCTCGAAACCATATTAGATTAAATTTCAAATTGAAAAAGCACTTGGTCCTCAAAACCGTCTTTGTGTATTTAACAGATGACGGAGGGTGTGACCAGAAACTTATTTTGTGGCATGTTTTAAACTTTCTTTTAGGTTTTGTTTGCTTTCGTGATAACTCTGTAATGTTATATCTTTATTTGTATTGCCCTTTGTGTCAACAGAGGCGTCGAAATAAACTATGTTTCTGTCTATAAGCAGAAAATTAGAGTTGTCAATCAGCATGCGCCCTCACCCCAAGCAGTTGGGAATAGGGAAATATATTTGAAAATTGCTGTTTGTTAAAAAAGTTAAACTGGTGATTAACATGTTTGTATTGCAGGTTGAAGGTCTCAGGTTCGAGTCTTGTTCATAAATTTCTGTGTCCAAAAAAAGCAGAAGGTTTGCCTAAAAGTAACCAATCAACAGCCATTTAAATGATAAAGGCACCATAAAATGTAGCACCAGAAACAGCACTCAAAACCATGAGTGTGAAACATCCAAGAGAGGTCTGAACCACTATATTAAAGTGCATAGAGTGGCATGTACCCTGGGCGATGTTGTATGCTCGACTTTGAATCCAGCGTGATTATAAAGGAAGGTGTGGCCAAACCGAACCATGTCTTTCCAACAACACTAACCCTGTTCATCTCTTTGTATAGTTTGCCAAGCATGAGCCACAGAAGAACCACACTTTGTTTGCGTGATCCGTCAGTGACCCACACTTAATAAAATATATTTCATCAACATGAGCCATAATGTTCCCATTTAAAGCGTTTTGTTGTATGTGAAAAAAAATGTTATGAACTATTGGGCACCCAAAGCATACTGTAACCCTGGGAACAATTTGCTTGTACTTATGATGGAATGTTTTAAAAAAGCCTTAGGATAAGATAAGATATCACTTTTATCCGGCGGGGAATGAAACCTGCGAATACAGATGGATATGTTGATCAAAGACTGGATTTGATTTGGAGATTTGTTGTTAAGGTTGTTCTTGAAGTTTCGTTTAAACAAAATCTTGTTTTTATTTGAGTGTTCAATAACTGCAGATCATTTACTTCGGTTCGACAAAACATCTTCAAAATCATCAACACACATGGATATGTGTGGCCGAACCGAATCCAACAACACTAACCTGTTCATCTATTTACATATTTCACTTTGCCAAGCATGTCCCACAGATGAATCATGCCTGAAAACTTTGTCACTGGAAAGATCATCCAGTGTTTGAATTCAGCTCACTGTTTAGTTAAATGTACAATTTTGAAACAAACCAACACAAGATGTGATTTTTCAACTAAAATCCCCCGATCGACAACTCTAATTTTCTGCTTATCACCTGAAATCCCATAATTTCGCAACTATATATTCTGATCTCATGATACAGAAAAACATTAATCAATATTTCTAATATGGAACAAAATATGAGCATCGATTATACTGTGATAAGGAGACTTCGCCTCTTAAAAGTTATTCAAAAATCAACTAATGCATTAGAATTTCATCAAAAAACAATAATTTTATGACATAGAACATCAGATGAAGAATCGAAGAAGTTTATATCAGGATCCTTTAGTATCTACATATTAACAAGTAAACAACAACAACACAAGTACAGCTTCACTATTTGCAACATACTGTTGCAACATAACAACATAAAGGCAACATACTGCTAGGTCATGGCCTTGTGGTTATAATGTTCGCAGGTTGAAGATCTCAAGTTCAAGTCTTAGTGAGTCTGGTAAATCCATGCCCAGCACTCAACCCAGGGTGTAATAACTTGGTAAGGCTCAGCTGAACCTATAAGATCAAGTCTTTGCAACAACTCTAACCCTAACTGTCTGTGGGTGACCGCTTGTACTGAGCCTTGGTCAGGGTGATCCACTCCATGAAATGGCCATAAAAAACATTTCACACATAAGTTTATCGATTTAGTCTCCAGCAAGGTCTCCTGCAAGTCCGTATCTAACAGTCACCTAAAAAGCAGAGACCTAATTGGAAATATGTACCAGCAACGTCAGTCTGAGGAGAAGAAATCACAGAGGAGATGAAACTGATGAAATAAAGTGCAGTGAGTGGCATCTGCCCTGGGCAATGATAATACTATCTATCACTTATTTCAGTCTCCTCTTATGACACTCAAGAAATACCTTTCAAACTGTTGCTCAGTTCAAACTATTAAAAATGTGTTATTTCCAACTTCAAACAAATTGTGAGTTTTGTCAGCAATGGAATGTGTTGATAAGGTCCATCTGTTACTGATGCTTGACAGAACTTTTGATCGGGGATTCAAATTAAAATATGAAATGCTTTCCGCTGCAATTGCCAACATATTTCATATGTGTTGTGAGGGGTAATTAATTGAAAGAACATAAGTGATAGATGACTTTACCAATGCCCAGAGCAGATACCATTCATCGTACACAACTAAAGTGGTTCAGATTTTTTTGAAAAGTTCTTTTGCATTGCAAACATATTTCCTGTGAGTTGCAAGGCAATTAAACAAAAGCATATACGTGGCAGATGGCTTTATCATTTTGATTTTGATCCACAAATAATAATCTAACTCTATCAAATACTGACATTAGTACGTTATTAAGCGTTAAGCGATAGGAATAATTGGGCATGTCGATATGACAGATTTTAGAGTTTTTTGTGCCGAATATAAAGACATTATGGAAATATCTTAATTCGCAAATGTTATGTGCAGCAAAATCATGGTGCATAAGAAATTTTGAAAAATTGCAATAGTATGGCAAAATTCAGGTAAATATGAGGTGCATATTTGAACATATATCATGATTTTGCTGCACACTATAAATATCTTTAGAAATCACAAACATAAAGAACTGACTTAGATTTCTATAATATCCAACTATAACTTTCCTAGCATGAGTCACTTGGACAAAGTTTCAAATAAAGATAATTTAAAGCCCTGAAGGTAGGGATTTTAGGATTACCTTAACATATTTCCAGTGTGTCATATGAGTGGTAGAACATTACCCGGAGCAGATACCAATCACAGCACTCCACTATAATGGTTCGACTCAGTGGGTGGCGGTTCATACCCTGGTCAATTGGTGCCAGTATAAACATCGAATAAAATGCGAAAACAGTCACGCTGCTCAAAACCCTGTAAATTTTGTAATCTGTGGCTCAAAGTAAAATTTTGGAAAATGGTCATCATGAAAGCGATAGTCATTCCATCGTCAATAGGAACTTGAAAATAGTTTCTTTTGCGATTTGAACTAAAATGCCTGTTCCACTGGGTTAGGATGGATCTGGTTTATCTATGGCTCATGCTTGGAAAAGTATATTTTTAGTCAGTTAGGAGTTTTTACCATAAATTCACTCTATACAAGGCTGAACAGGTATTATAAAGTGCGGTGATTGGTATCTGCTCTGGGCGAGAGTAAGGCTATCTAACACTTCTTGGCCTCTCTCCTAACAAACAGGAAATATATTAGGGCAATTCTGAAACCTGCACAGACTATTTATATGTTATGATTGATTTACTTTATAACGCAGACTCAGAGGTTGCATTTGACATGTCAGCGATATTGAACATTCATTATTGTATATTTTCCTTGTGTGGTCAACTACTTGGGGTGAGAGGGCATGCAACCCCCAGGCAACATTGAATATTTATTAATTTATATTTCATTTGTGCGTCAAATCTTTGGAGATTCCCAAACCTAGACCTATGCTTTGTGTATTATGTGGAATAAAAAAAATGATGTTTAGTTGCTTGACCGAATATTAATCCTGAGATTTTTCAAGGGGAACACTAATCTGTGATATTCCCAATCTTTCTTCAAGGGGAGCACTGAAGTACATATTTGGAATAATTGATAGTCGAGCATTACATTGGCACAAGGAAGGGGGTGCGTTTGGAAAGTGCTGTCACCTGCCAATGGGATCCTCACAATAAAACGACATTGTCCCATACTTGGTCAGATATATTACACCTCATGGTTTATAATTCCCTTTCATGTATATGCACTGACATACGTATAAAACAAAATTTGTTTATTGATCAAAATATTATTTGGTAAAAATTTACGGAGGGTGTGAGGTGGAAGAGGCATGTCACCCAGAGTTCCGGAAAGACTTAGAATCCCAAGAAGAATATAAATTGTGTACAAAAACCCTTGAAACTTGTCTCTGATAAATAAAATAAAAGCTCCCCGTGATTATCCACGGCATGTTTAGACGCAAGCAAGTCAAGCAAATCAATCAATCAAACCAAGCCCGCCTCGGTGGTTCAGTCGGTTAAGCGCGATCATATTGTCCGGATGGCTGATGGTTCAATGCTTGATCGTTTCACTACCGAGTATGCCCTTCAGCAAGGCACTTCGCGGGTAGCTGTAACATATAACAGATGCACAGTCGCTACAAAGTTTCGTGCCTAACGGTTTGAGGTTTCCTACATTTTTAAATAGCTCAAAAGACCATTTTACAATATTTTTGGTCAGCGAGGTGTGCATAGGATCATACCTCCTCCTAAATACAATAGTGTGTATATTCCTCAAACAAAACTAATGTGGCTATAAGTTTCGTCATATTCGTACATGGAAACCTCGAAACCATATTAGATTAAACTTGAAAAAGCACTTGGTCCTTGAAACCGTCTTTGTGTATTTAACAGATGACGGAGGGTGTGACCAGAAACTTGTTCCGTGGCATTTTTAAACTTTCTTTTGGGTTTTGTTTGCTTTCCTGATAGCTCTCTAATGTTATATCTTTATTTGTATTGCCCTTTGTGTCAACAGAGGCGTCGAAATAAACTATGTCTCTGTCTATAAGCAGAAAATTAGAGTTGTCAATCAGCATGCGCCCTCACCCCAAGTAGTTGGAAATAGGAAAATATATTTGAAATTTGCTGTTTGTTAAAAAAGTTAAACTGATGATTAACATGTTTGTATTGCAGGTTGAAGGTCTCAGGTTCGAGTCTTGCTCATAAATTTTTGTGTCCAAGCAAGGCAGTAAGGTTTGCCTAAACGTAACCAACCAATGGCCATTGAAATGATGAGGGCACCATAAAATGTAGTACCAGCAACTGCTCTTGAAGCCATGAGTGTGAAACATTCAAGAGAAGACTAGACCACTATATTAAAGAGCATAGAGTAGTATATGCCCTGGGCGATGTTGTATGCCCATCTTTAAACTCAGGGTGATTACAGAGGTAGGTGTGGCTGAACCAAACCATGTCTTTCCAACAACACTAACCCTGTTCATCTATTTACATATCTCATGTTACCAAGCATGTGCCACAGATGAATCATGCCTAAAAAGTTTGTCACTGGGAAGATCATCCAGAGTTTTATTTTTGCTCACTGTTCAGCTAAATGTACAATTTTAAAACGAAGCCATCACAAAATGTGATGACAACTTCAATCTTCTACTTATCTACTGAAATCTCAAAATTTCACAGCTATATATTCTGATCTCATGATACAGAAAAATATCAATCAACATTTCCAATATGGAATTAAACATGAGCATCGATTATACTGTAATAAGGAGACTTCGCCTCTTGAAAGTTATTCAAAAATCAACTAATGCATTAGAATTTCATCAAAAAATAATAATTTCATGACATAGAACATCAGATGAAGAATCGAAGAAGTTTATATCAGGATCCTTCAGTATCTACATATTAACAAGTAAACAACAACAACACAAGTACAGCTTCACTATTCGCAACATACTGTTGCAACATAACAACATAAAGGCAACATACTGGTATGTCATGGCCTTGTGGTTATAATGTTCGGAGGTTGAAGATCTCAAGTTCAAGTCCTGGTGAGTCTGGTAAATCCATGCCCAGCACTCAACCCAGGGTGTAATAACTTGGTAAGGCTTAGCTGAACCTAAAAGATCAAGTCTTTCCAACCCTAACTGTCTGTAAGTGGCCGCATGTACTGAGCCTTGGTCAGGGTGATCCACTCCGAGAAGTGGCAATAAATAATATTTCACACATACATTTATCGATTTAGTCTCCAGCAAGGTCTCCTACAAGTCCCTATCTAACAGTCACTTGAAAAGAAGGGACCTAATTGAAAATATAGTACCAGCAACTTCAGTCTGAGGAGAAGAAATCACAGAGGAGATGAAACTGATAAAATAAAGTGCAGTGAGTGGCATCTGCTCTGGGCAATGATAATACCACCTACCACTTATTTCAGTCACTTCTTATGACAAAGAAATACCTTTCAAACTGTTGCTCAGTTCAAACTATTAAAAATGTGTTATTTCCAACTTCAAACAAATTGTGAGTTTTGTCAGCAATGGAATGTGTTGATAAGGTCCATCTGTTACTGATGCTTGACAGAAGTTTTGATCGGGGGTTCAAATTAAAATATGAAATGGTTTCCGCTGCAATTGCCAACATATTACATATGTGTTGTGAAGGGTAATTAATTGAAAGAACAGAAGTGATAGATGACTTTACCAATGCCCATAGCAGATAGCATAACAACATAAAGGCAACATACTGCTATGTCATGGTGGTTATAATGTTCGCAGGTTGAAGATCTCGAGTTCGAGTCCTGACAAGTCCAGTTAATCCGCGCCCAACACTCAACCCAGAGTGTAATAACTTCGGTCGGCTCAGCTGAACTGGAAAGCGAGTGTGTTGTGAGGGGTATTTAATCGGAAGAATGGAAGTGTTAAATGACCGACACCCAGGGCAGATATCACTGATTGTACTTTATTATAGTGGTTCTCATTTGTAGGCATTACTTCTCATGCAATTGCTAACTTATTTTCTGTGTGTCATAATAAGGCGATTAAATAAAGGAATAAAAGTATTAGCTAACTTCAACATCACCCAGGGCAACTACGACCCACTGCACTCTACTATATTGATTCGCTTCTGTATGAAATGCTTTTGGTGCAATTGCTGGCTTTACAACTCTTTATCATATTAACCAGCATAAGTCGGTTACTTTTTGGTGCTTCCAACCTTCCTTGAATTAATAAATCAGAAAAATAAGATTGGATTAAACTAAAATATAAAAAATGCTTTAAACACAATATTTGAGAATAGTTGTAGTTGATTTCGATCCACAAATAATAATCCAGCTTCAGCAGCTACTAACACATGAGTACGTTTTTAAGTGATGAAAACAATTGTGAACATGACAGATACGAGTTGTCTTTCTGCCGAATATAGAGAAAGGATGGAATTATCTTAAACTTTAATAGTATAGCATGTGTGCAGCAAAATCATGATTTATTTCAAATTTTACAACAATGTACATCGATTGTATGACTAAATTCATGTCAAAATTCACTGTATATAATTCGTCATATATCATGATTTTGCCCAAAACAGACTATTTATTCCATAAAGCTTCCTAGACCTGCTACTCAAAACCTGAAGAAAATAGAGGTCACCACAAAAAATCTAGCTTAAATACAATATTCTGATAGATAATACTTGTAGAATGCTTTTGTCGTGTTTATTATATTCCTGAAATTATACTAAATGCTTTAAAATCTCCAAAACAGGGCTGGGCCAAATCAGGTATATTTTGCACCGGCATACCGCCGCCAAAATGTCGGTATTACCGGTATGCCAAGCCATTTTCTGCAATCAAAGACATGCTATTGTTCGGTGAGCAACACGATGCACGACCTAGTTCAAACAAAGCAGGTACATACCTCTAAATGCGCGGGGGGGGGGGGGGGGGGTTGTTGTTCCATGACATTGTAAAAGTTTAATTGAGGCATCAGCAGGCCTAAGAGGTCTGTAGACTGATTTTGATCGTTACTTGATGTGATAATATATCAACTTGTAACCAAATTAGGCCGAACTCACGAAACCCCAATATCATGGCGAACCAACATTGCAAAAATTAATGTCAGAGGATATTTTGAAAAACTCAATATTTTTACCGCTATAACAATATGCTGCCCAGCTCTACTTTAAAAAAATTTTGCAATATTCTGGGATTTGTTGTCTTTAAGCAGTGTAATATATTTAAAGGAAAGATGTAGCAGATGGTTTTACCAACACTCTGAGCAGATACTATCACTGCACACTACTTTTGTGGTTCAATTCTGCATAGAATATTCCAATATTTTCCACTAAAAGTTCAGTTGCTGGGTTCACATTTCGTAGTAGCTCTCTGCCAGGGAAATAATGGAAGTTAGTTGGTTCACCTTAAGTTCAGCTCCAGGAATAAAGTACTGCAATAGAGTGATGTGACGATGAATCGATATCGGTAATTTTCAATGTGATACTTAGAGTAAGTGCAATAGAGACTAGGCTGGAATGATATAATCAGGCAATGAAGCCTTAGTATAAGATAGGATATCCATTAATTACAGATGGGAGATGCTATGGTAAGTGTGCAAAAAATTTGATCGCTTGATTGGACCCACCTCAAAATAATGAATCATGTTTCCAACAATATCATTACAGGTTGGAAGTCGGGTATGGTTTTACCATTGACCAGGGCAGATACCACTCACTGCACTTTATAATAGCAATTGAGCCTCACCTCAGCTGATGAATGAATAAGCAGAAAGTATATTAGCAAAGCAAAACAAATCCCAAATATTTTTAAAAACTGCAACATTTTGTTGGAAAAGTTAAACTTGTGATTATGATGTTTGTTTTGCAGGTTTAAGGTTTCAGGTTCGAGTCCTTGTGAGTTCCATTCATAATTTGATTTTCATTGAATTTTGCTTTTTCAAGGTCAAAAGCAGCAACAAAAGGCGCCAACCAAATGAAGTAGCAGCAATTGCACCCTAAGTTGAAAAGCTGCTGAACTGAAGTGTATGATAGAGTGCAGTGAGAGGTATCTGCCCTGGGCAATAGTTCAACCCAGGGTGATTACTTGAGTATGTGTGACCGAACCGAATAACGTCTTTCTCATACACAAATCCTGTTCATCTATTTACATATTTTACTTCGCCAAGCATGATCCGGAGATAAACCACATATGATCTATCAGCATATCATGCTTGGTCAAAAACTCTTGTCACTGGGAAGATAATCCAGCGTTGTATTTATGCTCACTGTTCCGCTGAATGTACAATTTTAAAACAAAACCAACTGTTAGAGCTGGGCGGCATGGGGTATTTTTTGTACCGGTAGACCACGAAAAGGATTTTAGTACATTACGTCCAAATTAAATAGAGCACGCCGTGCTTCTTAAGCGATATTAACATTTTTAATACAATCCCGGGTCACAGCTGGCATCAATGATCACTGGCGCCAAACGAGTTATTGTGCTTCTACTTTCCACTGCCTTATTCCGCGCCGTCGCCGCTAGGCAGGGACAGCCACGTCCGTGCGTTTTTTTCTTGATAATTGTCTATTAGTAAAATGTTAATCGAATCGCCAATAACGTTCCTGCTCGCCCTACTCAAATCGTCTAAAATACGGTTCAATCGATAAAGTTGTTCAAGTTATTTTCCCCGTCTTTCCGCTCCCCTACTTTGCTAATTATCACTCCTTGTTGCAAAATATCGTCGCTACTAAGCAGGCTAATGCCAAAACTACACTTCTGGAACGAAATAAAAAAAAAAACACGCACAAACACATCGAGCCAAGATAAAGATGGAGCTTTAATGGCCCAAGTTCGGCATAAAATAAATAAAAAAAAACCAAACCAATAAAAGTTGAATAATCATTCCGATGTCTGTACATGGTAAGCCATGCTTAAGATGGCGCCGTACAACATTTTTCATGCGCTACTAAATCCAGATAGACACGGAGCTAAAGGTTTTTTGCAGGAAAAGTTACCTAATTCACTTTTTGTCGTCATGACCGATGCCTGTTCATGTAAGCCATGCACAGGCCATGCTAAGTCGGCGTCGTACAACATTTTTCATGTGTTACTAAATCCAGATTTGACCCTGAGCCAAAGGCTTTTTGCAGGAAAGTAAGCATATTCACTTTTTCAGTAGTCGAACTTGCCCTTTTTTGTCGTCATGACCTGGCCAGATGTGCTAAAAAGTCTTTCACTACAGCAATTCGTTGCTTGTACGTACAAATATTTTTACACAAGTCGATTCAACATTTTGTATGAACGATGATTATTTCTCCATCACCCGGTCGGTCGGTCTCGGGCTCCACGATGGGTAAATTACATTTTTGTATCGCTTTGTCTCCTCTTTTGCACAATCCCGATATCCGAGTTCTTCAGATGTTAGAATATACAGGCATTCAATTTTAGCAATTGTCCAAAGCTTTTACACTCAGCCGGTGGCTCGGTACAAGGTGGCTAAGTTAAACCTGTTTCATCTGTATACAATTAACAGCAGGCCAGCCAGAGGACTACAATCTGCAACATCGTGAGCGAAAACACGCTTGGGCATGTTCTCGGAAATGCCTAGCTAATGTGTGTCATTGTTACATCACAAAGCGTTTGTTAAGACGAGGCAGATAAGCATGCGTGGGTGTGGGAGAGGCGGTGAACTGCGACAATTGTCGGAGTTTTTGCGTCAATCATGTTAGGTTTTAGACGGTTTGCCGTAAATACCGGCTTCGCAGACACCGGCATTGCGATTATTGACGGGCGGGGTACGGTATTTTATAAATGAAGATGCCGGTATGTCGCCCATCACAAAAATGTGATTTTTCAAGCAAAGCCCCTGATTGACTTACACTACACAGATACATTTACACTTTGTCACAATTATTAAAAGTTGGAACAAAGACGTCACATCAAAACCTGATTCCAGTCAGAATAATTAAATATCTAATTGGTACAACATCCCTTGCCAACAATGGGCCGGTGATGATCGCACCATCAAGACACAGTTTATCTTTGGCTCAAGCCTGACAGAATTAAATTTCCTCTCATGCCAAATATGGGTCGATGATGATATCTCTGACAGAACTATAAACATTTAGGGTACATTTTGTTACGATCATCGCACTATAGCTACCATGCTGTAAAACTAAAAATACCGTTAAAAAGATAGTCAGCCACTCTGCTACCTGGACAACCGAAGAAAAATGTTGTCAACAGAAGAAAATTTGTCAAACTAAAAATTTAATAAACTTTTGGACACCTGAAGGACACTGTAACCCTGGGAACAATTTGCTTGTACCTAAACCAATTTGAAGGCAAATAGACAACATATAGCCGAGCTCGACTAGAAATTCGAACGTTAGCTCCCGATTAAAAATATTCAAGTTCTAGATGTGACGAGATGAAAATTTGAAAAAAAATCAAACTTTTCTGAAGCAAAAATTCATTAATTTATTTAAAAAACATGAACTGATTTTGCAACAAAAAAAAGATTTGTCTAATTTTAATAAAATTTTTATCAAAGGTAATAAAAACTAGGTAATTAATTGCTACGAAAACCGAAAGAAAATAGAGGTCGCAACAAAAGATCTCACACAAATACAATATTCTGATATATATTACTTGTAGGTTGCTTTTGTCGTGTTTATGATAATCCTGAAATTATACAAAATGCTTTAAATTTTCAAAAATGCAATGTTGCAATATCCTCGGGTTTATTGTCTTTAAGCCTTGTAATATATTAAAGAAAGGATGTGCTAAATGGTTTTATCAACACTCGGGCCAAATAGTACTCACTGCACTCTAATATTGTGGTTCAGTTTTGTATGGAATGAATATTCTCTACTTAAAGCATAGTTGCTGGTTCTACATTTCGTAGTAGCTCTTTGCCAGGGAAATAATGGTAGTTAGTTGGTTCACCTTAAGTTTTGCTTTTGGCATGGCTTTGAATTTTGGAATTTAATCCGAAGGTGACCCTGAACCAAATTGCTGGTATGCAAACCAACTTGGAAACAAAATGGTAGAACACGACAGTACATTGGAGAATTCGACCTTTGACTTTCGATATAATAGTTTCCTTTTAAACCTGTATCAAACATTTGTATATAAAGTGTACAGTGATTTACCTGTGCCCCCCCACACTTATCCCCCTGGTATTGAACCTTAAACATTAATTATAATCTCAGGCGCAGGTTGAAATTAGGTGATGTGACAATGAATCAATATCGGTAATTTTCATTGCAAAACTTAAAGTAAGTGCAATAGAGACTAGGCTGGAATGATATAATCAGGCAATGAAGCCTTAGCATAAGATAGGATATCCGTTAATTACAGATGGGAGATGCTATGGCAGGTGCTCAAAAAATTTGATCGCTGGACTTGACCCACCTTAAAATAATGAATCATGTTTCCAACAATATCATTACAGGTTGGAAGTCGGATATGGTTTTACCATTGACCAGGGCAGATACCACTCACTGCACTTTATAGCAATTGAGCAATTTACTAACTAGAAACTTTAACCAAGCATGAGCCGTACATGAACTGCACCTCGACTGATGAACGACTAAGCAAAAAGTATTTTAACAAAACGAATCCGGAATATTTTTAATAATTGCAACATTTTGTTAGAAAAATTAAACGAGTGATTATCATGGTTGAAAGTCTCAGGTTCGAGTCCTTGTGAGTTTCATTCATAATTTGATTTTTATTGAATTTTGTTTTTTCAAGGTCAAAAGCAGCAACAAAAGGAACCAACCAAATGAAGCTGCAGCAACTGCACCCTAAGTGGAGAAAATCCCAAACTGGAGTGTATGATTGAGTGCAGTGAGAGGTATATGCCCTGGGCGATAGTTCAACCCAAATTGATTACTTGGGTATATGTGACCGAACCGAACCATATCTTTCTAACAACACGAATCCTCTTCATCTATTTACATATTTTATTCTACCAAGCATTGGCTACAGATGAATCATGCCTGAAAACTTTGTCACTGGGAAGATCATCCAGTGTTTGAATTCAGCTCACTGTTTAGTTAAATGTACGATTTCAAAACAAAACCATCACAAAACGTGATTTTTAAACCAAAATCCCACAGGTTCAATTTTCTGCTTATCACCTGAAATCCGATAATTTCGCAACTATATATCCTGATTTCATGATACAGAAAAACATTAATCAATATTTCTAATGAAACAAAATATGAGCATTGATTATACTGCGACAGGGAGACTTCGCCACTTAAAAGTTATTCAAAAATCAAGCAATGCATTATAATTTTATCAAAAAAATATTAATTTCATGACATCAAACATCAGATGGAGAATCAAAGAAGTTTATATCAGGATCCTTCAGTATCTACATATTAACAAGTAAACAACAACAACACAAGTACAGCTTCACTATTTGCAACATACTGTTGCAACATAACAACATAAAGGCAACATACTGCTATGCCATGGCCTTGTGGTTATAATGTCATCATTATTTAATAAGCAGAATTGTTTTTCATTGGAGCGATGGCCCAGTGACTATCATGTTGGCATCGCAGGTTCGAGTCCCGCCATGTCAGCTTCTTAATCCATGCCCATAATTCAACCCAGGGAGTAATTACTGTAGCGTTACGATAGTTGTATGATAATGATGCTGTATGATAAGTTTTCTGCTAAAGTGGTTGACACATTCGTCGTGTGTCTCAAAGGAAAATTAGACTTGAGAGTGGTGTGAATGACTTTATCATTGCCCAGAGCAGCTACCACTTGCACTCTGCTATAGTGATTGAGTTCTGTATGAAATGCTTTCTATTTTTGGATTGTTTTACCAACACTCTGGCCAGATACTACTCACTGCACACTACTTTTGTGGTTCACTTCTGAATTGATTGTTTCCCACTTGAAGCACATTGGCTGGTCTTACATTAAATTGTAGCTCTTTGCCAGGGAAATAATGGTAGTTAGTAGGTTCACCTTAAGTTTTGCTTCTGGTTCGATTTGCATCAATTATTTCTGAATCTAATTAAATTTTAACCTCCCCTTGTCAAACAAAGGAAACAACTAACACTATTATGGCTCAGAACTGCACGGAATACAACACAAACGACAAAGCTCATAGCATTCTGGTATCTGCCTTAAGTGTTGTCTGCCTCCTCATTGGTTCTTTTACAGCCCACATAAATAGAGAGACAGATGCAGCCATTCTCAGAAAATGAAACACATATCAAGGGTATGCAGCAAATCACTTGAATGAACAAGGCACCACAAAATATAATAACAAGAGCCAGAAACTGCTCTCTAGACTAATAGGAAAACATACAAGGGAGAACGGAACCACTATAATAAAGTACAGTGAGCGGTATCCGCCCCAGACAATGGTTAAATCATCCATCACTTCTCATTTCCCTCAAATCCCACTTTATAGCACATAGGAGATACATTGGACAAACACTAAACCCTGCACCCAAATTTGGCATGTTTTATTACTGTTGTGAAAATACGCAAAATATATTTTAAATATAATTTCCTAGTTTTAAAGATTTTCCATTTCACACGCTCCTTAAATTTTTACCAAATAATATTTTGATCGATAAACAAATTTTGTTTTATACGTATGTCAGTGCATATACATGAAAGGGAAATATAAACCATGAGGTATAATATATCTGTATGGGACAATGTCGCTTTATTGTAAAGATGCCATTGGCAGGTGACAGCACTTTCCAAACGCACCCCCTTCCTTGTGTCAATGTCATGCTCAACTATCAATTATTCTAAATATGTACTTGAGTGCTCCCCTTGAAAAATATTCGGAAAATCACACATCAGTGTTCCCCTTGAAAAATCCCAGGAAAAATATTTTGTGAACCATATCACAACAATGCACATCAGACTCTAATTAAAACAAGGAAATTGAAAGAAGTTTAAATGACAACAACATGTGTTCAGTTGTTTTTTGTTTAAGATTATTTTTAGAAGTTATAGCGATTTTATTTATATTTATTATATGAAATGGCCACAAAGCACAAAAATTAACAAATTTTTTAAACTTTACTGGCGGTAGGCAAGGGGATTCGCCCTCCCCCCCAAGTAGTTGACCCGTAAGAAAAATATACATTAAAAAAGATTCAATATTGCCTGAGAGTGCATGCCCACTCACCCCAAGTAGTTGACCCAATAGGAAAATATACATTAATAAATATTCGATATTGCCTGGGGGTGCATGCCCACCCACCCCAAGTAGTTGACCCAATAGGAAAATATACATTAATAAATATTCGATATTGCCTGGGGTGCAACGGCCATTCAAATGATAAAAGCAAAATGTAGTACTAGCAACTGCACTCTAAGCCATGAGTGTGAAACATCCAAGAAAGGACTGGACCACTATATTAAAGTGCATAGAGTGGCATGTGCTCTGGGCGATGTTGTATGCTCGACTTTGAACCCAGCGTGATTATTGAGGTAGGTGTGGCCAAACCAAACCATGTCTTCCCCACAACACTAACCCTGTTCATCTATTTGTATATTTTGCCAAGCATGAGCCACAGATGAACCACACCTTGTTTGCGTGATCCGTCAGTGACCCACGGTTAATAAAATATATTTCATCAACATGCTACCATGAGCATCGATTATACTGTGATAAGGTGACAAAAATCAACTAATACATAATAATTCCACCAAAAAAATAATAATTTCATGACACAGAACATCAGATGAAGAATCAAAGAAGTTTATATCAGGATCCTCAGTATCTACATATTAACAAGTAAACAACAACAACACAAGTACAGCTTCACTATTTGCAACAAACTGTTGCAACATAACAACATAAAGGCAACATACTGGTATGTCATGGCCTTGTGGTTATAACAAGTCCCGGTGAGTTTGGTAAATCCATGCCCAGCACTCAACCCAGAGTGTAATAACTTTGGTAGGCTCAGCTGAATTGGGAAGCTCATATCTTTCCAATGACTCTATAACCCTGATCATCTACAGGTGGCCACTGGTTCACCCCAAGAAGTGGTTATAAATAGCAAAACATAGGACGTAAAAGATAATCAATTTCTACTCAAGCAATGTCGCAACAAAGACTTTCTAACTTGTAGTCTCTTAAAAAGCAGAGAGCTAGAGTGTGTTGTGAGGGGTAATTAATAGGAAGAATGGAAGTGTTAGATGACTTTACCGACACCCAGGGCAGATATCACTGACTGTACTTTATTATAGTGGTTCTCATTTGTAGGCATTATTTTCAATGCAATTGCTAACTTTTTATCTGTGTGTCATAATAAGGCGATGAAATGAAGGAATAAAAGTATTAGGTAACTTCAACATCACCCAGAGCAACTACCACCCACTGCACTCTACTATATTGATTCACTTCTGTATGAAATGCTTTTGGTGCAATTGCTGGCTTCACAACTCTTTATCATATTAACCAGCATAAGTCGGTTACTTTTTGGTGCTTCCAACCTTCCTTGAATTAATAAATCAGAAAAATAAGATTGGTTTTAACTAAAATATAAAAAATGCTTTAAACACAATATTTGAGAATAGTTGTAGTTGATTTTGATCCACAAATAATAATCCAGCTTCGGCAGCTACTAACACATGAGTACGTTTTTAAGTCATGAAAATAATTGTGAACATGACAGATACGAGTTGTCGTTCTGCCGAATATAGAGAAAGGATGGAATTGTCTTAAATCAAAACTTTAATAGTATAGCATGTGTGCAGCAAAATCAGGATTCAATTCAAATTTTACCACAATGTACATCGATTGTATGACTAAATTCATGACAAAATTCACCGTATATAATTCATATATCATGATTTTGCCCAAAACAGACTATTTATTCCATGCGCTATTTTTTATTTTCTAGAAGAGATATGTCATGGAATATTGCTTATTTGTTGAACACTCACTGCACACTTTACTATAGGGGTGCCTGGTTAGCTCAATAGGTAAAGCATTGGGAATACGCTTCGAGCTCCTCATCTCTGATCGCTCTGACATGGATTCTGATCCTGTAACGGACGATCATATACAATAGGTTGTCATATGGTTAAGTTGTATCCTCAGCTTTCCTCTCCCCCATGATAAAGACCAAATCCTATCCTATAGCAGTACTCCGTAGATTGCTTTCCACTCTGAGCACAGTTGCTGGTGCGATATATTATTGTAGCTGCATTAGGCACTACTTCCACCCTTGCTAAAATCCATCGACGATTAAAAATAAATCAATTTTCAAAAAATTTTATGAAAAAACCAATAAAAAACCCATGGAACACTCAATAAAAAATCAAACAAATATAAATTTCACACAAATAATTCGATTTATTAATAATATTTCAGAAGTTTAATATCGTTATTTACCACGCAGAATTTTTTATTGGAGCGATGGCCCAGCAGTGACTATCACAATTCAACCCAGGGTGTAATAACTGTAGCTTTACAGTAGTTCTGTATGAAATGTTTTCTGCTGAAGTGGGTAACATATTTTGTCTGTGTCTGAAGCTGTAAGGGGAAATTAGACTGTATAGGGGTAGTGGATGGATTTATCATAGCCCAGAGCAGCTACCCCTCATTGCACTCTACTATGGGGATCGAGTTCTGTACAAAATGTTTTCTTCTTTTGGTTCAGTTGCTGGTCCACAATTTATGTAACTCTTTATAAAATTAATCAACATTAGTCGGTCACTTTTCGGTGCTTCCAACCTTGCTTAGAGTGAATTATAGACACAGAAAAAATAAAGATATCAGACGATACTCTTGAATAAGGGTTGAGGCTTATCCAAGTCAGGAATTTTGTTTTGTCAAACATGAGCCACAGATGAACCACACCTTGGCTGCGTGATCCATCAGTGACCCACGCTTAACAAAATATATTTGATTAACATTTTCTAACTGGGCTGTTCATCTACATCAAGTACAAACCTCTAATCTTATACTTTCCCAACCTACTAAGCAATCCCCTGCTAAAGCGCAATATTATAGAACCATCTTCAACCTCCGTAACACTCAACGTATCTCAAACGACGCTTCAGCAAACAATGTTATCTTCTCTTAATATTTAAACTAGTTTACGTAATGTCGCAATATAATTTATGGTCTGTTCCATCATACATGAGCCATGTATGATTTGTACATCTTTTGTCTTGTCAAGCATGGCCCAAAGAACGAAGCACGGATTAGTCTATCACGTAGGTGTGGACCATCTATGCTTGAAGGTTCTACGACAACATTGTAGTATTGAGATGGAATGAACAATTTATTTTCCCTGTGTGAGTCGAATCTCAGAAAACAATCCACGACATGTTTAGACGCAAGCAAGTCAAGCAAATCAATCAGTCAAACCAAGCCCACCTCGGTGGTTCAGTCGGTTAAGCGCGATTGTATTGTCCGATGGCTGATGGTTCGATGCTTGATCGTTTCACCACCGAGCCCTTCAGCAAGGCACTTTGCGGGTAGCTGTAACATATAACAGATGCACAGTCGCTACAAAGTTTTGTGCCTAACGGTTTGAGGTTTCCTACATTTTTAAATAGCTCAAAAGACCATTTTACAATATTTTTGGTCAGCGAGGGGTGCATAGGATCATACCTCCTCCTAAATACAATAGTGTGTATATCCCTCAAACAAAACTAATGTGGCTATAAGTTACGTCATATTCGTACATGGAAACCTCGAAACCGTATTGGATTAAACTTGAAAAAGCACTTGGTCCTCGAAACCGTCTTTGTGTATTTAACAGATGACGGAGGGTGTGACCAGAAACTTATTCCGTGGCATTTTTAAACTTTCTTTTGGGTTTTGTTTGCTTTCCTGATAGCTCTCTAATGTTATATCTTTATTTGTATTGCCCTTTGTGTCAATAGAGGCGTCGAAATAAACTATGTCTCTGTCTATAAGCAGAAAATTAGAGTTGTCAATCAGCATGCGCCCTCACCCCAAGTAGTTGGAAATAGGAAAATATATTTGAAATTTGCTGTTTGTTAAAAAAGTTAAACTGGTTAAATTAACATGTTTGTATTGCAGGTTGAAGGTCTCAGGTTCGATTCTTGCTCATAAATTTTTGTGTCCAAGCAAGGCAGTAAGGTTTGCCTAAACGTAACCAACCAATGGCCATTGAAATGATAAAGGCACCATAAAATGTAGTACCAGCAACTGCTCTTGAAGCCATGAGTGTGAAACATTCAAGAGAGGACTAGACCACTATATTAAAGCGCTATATTAATATGCCCTGGGCGATGTTGTATGCCCATCTTTAAACTCAGGGTGATTACAGAGGTAGGTGTGGCTGAACCAAACCATGTCTTTCCAACAACACTAACCCTGTTCATCTATTTACATATCTCATGTTACCAAGCATGTGCCACAGATAAATCATGCCTAAAAAGTTTGTCACTGGGAAGATCATCCAGGGTTTGATTTTTGCTCACTGTTCAGCTAAATATACAATTTTAAAACGAAGCCATCACAAAATGTGATGACAACTTCAATCTTCTACTTATCTACTGAAATCTCAAAATTTCACAGCTATATATTCTGATCTCATGATACAGAAAAATATCAATCAACATTTCCAATATGGAATGAAACATGAGCATCGATTATACTGTAATAAGGAGACTTCGCCTCTTGAAAGTTAATCAAAAATCAACTAATGCATTAGAATTTTATCAAAAAAATAATAATTTTATGACATAGAACATCAGATGAAGAATCAAAGAAGTTTATATCAGGATCCTTTAGTATCTACATATTAAAAAGTAAACAACAACAATACAAGTACAGCTTCACTATTTGCAACATACTGTTGCAACATAACAACATAAAGGCAACATACTGCTATGTCATGACCTTGTGGTTATAATGTTCGCAGGTTGAAGATCTCAAGTTCAAGTCCTGATGAGTCTGGTAAATACATGCCCAGCACTCAACCCAGGGTGTAATAACTTGGTAAGGCTTAGCTCAACCTAAAAGATCAAGTCTTTCCAACAACTCTAACCCTAACTGTCTGTAATTGGCCGCATGTACTGAGCCTTGGTCAGGGTGATCCACTCCGAGAAGTGGCAATAAATAATATTTCACACATAAATTTATCGAATTAGTCTCCAGCAAGGTCTCCTACAAGTCCCTATCTAACAGTCACTTGAAAAGAAGGGACCTAATTGAAAATATAGTACCAGCAACTTCAGTCTGAGGAGAAGAAATCACAGAGGAGATGAAACTGATAAAATAAAGTGCAGTGAGTGGCATCTGCTCTGGGCAATGATAATACCACCTACCACTTATTTCAGTCACTTCTTATGACAAAGAAATACCTTTCAAACTGTTGCTCAGTTCAAACTATTAAAAATGTGTTATTTCCAACTTCAAACAAATTGTGAGTTTTGTCAGCAATGGAATGTGTTGATAAGGTCCATCTGTTACTGATGCTTGACAGAACTTTTGATCGGGGATTCAAATTAAAATATGAAATGGTTTCCGCTGCAATTGCCAACATATTACATATGTGTTGTGAGGGGTAATTAATCGAAAGAACAGAAGAGATAGATGACTTTACCAATGCCCATAGCAGATAGCATAACAACATAAAGGCAACATACTGCTATGTCATGGTGGTTATAATGTTCGCAGATTGAAGATCTCGAGTTCGAGCCCTGACAAGTCCAGTTAATTCGCACCCAACACTCAACCCAGAATGTAATAACTTCGGTCGGCTCAGCTGAACTGGAAAGCGAGTGTGTTGTGAGGGGTATTTAATCGGAAGAATGGAAGTGGTAAATGACCGACACCCAGGGCAGATATCACTGATTGTACTTTATTATAGTGGTTCTCATTTGTAGGCATTACTTCTCATGCAATTGCTAACTTATTTTCTGTGTGTCATAATAAAGCTCAATAGGTAAAGCGTTGGGAATACGCTTCGAGCTCCTCATCTCTGATCGCTCTGACATGGATTCTGATCCTGTAACGGACGATCATATACAATAGGTCGTCATATGGTTAAGTTGTATCCTCAGCTTTCCTCTCCCCCATGATAAAGACCAAATCCTGTCCTATAGCAGTACTTCGTAGATTGCTTTCCACTCAGAGCACAGTTGCTGGTGCGATATATTATTGTAGCTGCATTAGGCACTACTTCCACCCTTGCTCTAAAAATTCATCGACGATTAAAAATAAATCAATTTTCAAAAAATTTTATGAAAAAACCAATAAAAAACCCATGGAACACTCAATAAAAAATCGAACAAATATAAATTTCACACAAATAATTCGATTTATTAATAATATTTCAGAAGTTTAATATCGTTATTTACCACGCAGAATTTTTTATTGGAGCGATGGCCCAGCAGTGACTATCACAATTCAACCCAGGGTGTAATAACTGTAGCTTTACAATAGTCCTGTATGAAATGTTTTCTGCTGAAGTGGTTAGCATATTTTCTTTGTATCTTGAGGAGAAATTGTAGAGGGGTAGTGGATGGCATTATCATCCCCCAGAGCAGCTACCACTCATTGCACTCTATTATAGTGATCGAGTTCTGTATGAAATGTTTTCTACTTTTGGTTCAGTTGCTGGTTCCACACTTAATGTAACTCTTTATCATTTCAATCAACATTACTCGGTTACTTTTTGGTGCTTCCAACCTTGCTTAGAGTGAATTATAAACGCAGAAAAAAATAAAGATATCCAGACCGTTTTCAAGGTTTTTTTTAAATTATAAGCACTAAAGAATAAAGATATCTGACAATGACGGTTGAGGCTTATTCCAAGTCAGAAATTTGATTTTGTCAATCATGAGCCACAGATGAACCACACCTTGGCTGTGCAATCCATCAGTGACCCACGCTTAACAAAATATATTTGATTAAACATTTTCTGACTTGTCTGCTCATCTACATCAAGTACAAACCTCTAATCTTATACTTTCCCAACCTACTAAGCAATTCCCTGCTAAAGCGCAATATTATAGAACCATCTTCAACCTCCGTAACACTCAACGTATCTCAAACGACGCTTCAGCAAACAATGTTATCTTCTCTTAATATTTAAACTAGTTTACGTAATGTCGCAATTTAATTTGAGGTCTGTTCCATCATACATGAGCCATCTATGATTTGTACATCTTTTGTCTTGTCAAGCATGGCCCATAGAACGAAGCACGGATTAGTCTATCACGTAGGTGCGGATCATCTATGCTTGAAGGTTCTACGACAACATTGTAGTCTTGAGATGGAATGAACAATTTATTTTCCCCGCGTGAGTTGAATCTCAGAAAACAATGCGAGCATCAAAATAAAAGCGCCCCGTGATTATCCACAGCGTGTTTAGACACAAGCAAGTCAAGCAAATCAATCAATCAAACCAAGCCCGCCTCTGTGGTTCAGTCGGTTCAGCGAGTCACCACCATGCCCTTCAGCAAGACACTTCGCAGGTAGCTGTAACATATAACAGATACACAGTCACTTCAAAGGTTCGTGCCTAACGGTTGTTGGGTATGAGCCCCCCCCCGGTAGGTTCACGGACCGGCCATAGCATGAAAAGCGAGTCAATTAGAAAGTTTATTATGTCAAGTATGAGCCACAAATGAACCAGAGCCTCGGCAGAGCCATCAGTGTCTCCTACTTAACAAAAGATGTTTTGACTAATTTTTTCCGGCTGAGAAAGGAAAGCGTTGGACATCAGGAAAGTTCGACTCGTTTGTAAGTATATAATTCAGCATTCCTACTACGAGCCAAAACAAGAGCGGCAACTTTACTGTGAGACGAAGACTTTGAAAAAAAGAAATCGAACTATTCTGAAGTAAAAATTCATTGATTTATTTAAAAAAAAACATGAACTGATTTTGCCACAAAAAAAAGATTTGTCTAATTTTAATAAAATTTTTATCAAAGGTAATAAAAACTAATTAATTGCTACGAAAACCGAAAGAAAATAGAGGTCGCAACAAAAGATCTCACACAAATACAATATTCTGATATATATTACTTGTAGGTTGCTTTTGTCGTGTTTATGTTAATCCTGAAATTATACAAAATGCTTTAAATCTTCAAAAACTCAATGTTGCAATATCCTGGGGTTTATTGTCTTTAAGCCTTGTAATATATTAAAGAAAGGATGTGCTAAATGGTTTTATCAACACTCGGGACAGATACTACCTACTGCACTCTAATATTGTGGTTCACTTCTGTATGGAATGAATATTCTCTACTTCAAGCATAGTTGCTGGGTTCTACATTTTCGTAGTAGCTCTTTGCCAGGGAAAAATGGAAGTTAGTTGATTCACCTTAAGTTCAGCTCCTGGAACAAAGTACTGCAATAGAGCTCAGGTTGAAATTAGACGTAAGACGTTAGATGTGACGATGAACCGATATCGGTAATTTTCATTGCGATACTTAGAGTAAGTGCAATAGAGACTAGGCTGGAATGATATAATCAGGCAATGAAGCCTTAGCATAAGATAGGATATCCGTTAATTACAGATGGGAGATGCTATGGCAGGTGCGCACAAAATTTGATCGCTGGACTCGACCCACCTTAAAATAATGAATCATATTTCCAACAATATCATTACAGGTTGGAAGTCGGATATGGCTTTACCGTTGACCAGGGCAGATACCACTCACTGCACTTTATAATAGCAATTGAGCAATTTACTAACTAGAAACTTTAACCAAGCATGAGCCGCACATGAACCGTACCTCGTACCTCGATGAATGACTAAGCAGAAAGTATTTTAACAAAACGAATCCGGAATATTTTTTAAAATCTGCAACATTTTGTTAGAAAAGTTAAACGAGTGATTATCATGATTGAAGGTCTCAGGTTCGAGTCCTTGTTAGTTCCATTCATAATTTGATTTTTATTGAATTTTGGTTTTTCAAGGTCAAAAGCAGCAACAAAAGGCACCAACCAAACAAAGTAGCAGCAACTGCACCCTAAGTGGAGAAAATTCCAAACTGGAGTGTATGATTGAGTGCAGTGAGAGGTATATGCCTTGGGCGATAGTTCAACCCAAATTGATTACTTGGGTATATGTGACCGAACCGAACCATATCTTTCTAACAACACGAATCCTCTTCATCTATTTATTTTATTCTACCAAGCATTGGCTACAGATGAATCATGCCTGAAAACTTTGTCACTGGGAAGATCATCCAGTGTTTGAATTCAGCTCACTGTTTAGTTAAATGTACGATTTCAAAACAAAATCATCTCAAAAAGTGATTTTTAAACTAAAATCCCTTGATTGACAGGTTTAATATTCTCCTTATCACCTGAAATCCGATAATTTCGCAGCTATATATCCTGATTTCATGATACAGAAAAACATCAATCAACATTTCTAATGAAACAAAATATGAGCATTGATTATACTGTGACAAGGAGACTTCGCCACTTAAAAGTTATTCAAAAATCAACTAATGCATTAGAATTTCATCAAAAAAATAATAATTTCATGACATAGAACATCAGATGAAGAATCAAAGAAGTTTATATCAGGATCCTTCAGTATCTACATATTAACAAGTAAACAACAACAACACAAGTACAGCTTCACTATTTGCAACATACTGTTGCAACATAACAACATAAAGGCAATATACTGCTATGCCATGGCCTTGAGGTTATAATGTCATCATCATTTAATAAGCAAAATTTTTTTCATTGGAGCGATGGCCCAGTGACTATCATGTTGGCATCGCAGGTTCGAGTCCCGCCATGTCAACTTCCTAATCCATGCCCACAATTCAACCCAGGGAGTAATTACTGTAGCGTTACGATAGTTGTATGATAATGATGCTGTATGATAAGTTTTCTGCTAAAGTGGTTGACACATTCGTCGTGTGCCTCAAAGGAAAATTAGACTTTAGAGTGGTGTGAATGACTTTATCATTGCCCAGAGCAGCTACCACTTGCACTCTGCTATAGTGATTGAGTTCTGTATGAAATGCTTTCTATTTTTGGATTGTTTTACCAACACTCTGGCCAGATAATACTCACTGCACTCTACTTTTTTTGTGGTTCAGTTCTGAATTGATTGTTTCCCACTTGAAGCACATTGGCTGGTTCTACATTAAGTTGTAGCTCTTTGCCAGGGAAATAATAGTAGTTAGTAGGTTCACCTTAAGTTTCGCTTCTGGTTCGATTTGCATCAATTATTTCTGAATCTAATTAAATTCTAACCTCCCCTTGTCAAACAAAGGAAACAACTAACACTATTATGGCTCAGAACTGCACGGAATACAACACAAACGACAAAGCTCATAACATTCTGGTATCTGCCTTAAGTGTTGTCTCCCTCCTCTTTGGTTCTTTTACAGCCCCACATAAATAGATATATCAAGGGTATGCAACAAATCACTTGAATGAACAAGGCACCACAAAATATAATAACAAGAGCCAGAAACTGCTCTCTAGACTAATAGGAAAACATACAAGGGAGAACGGAACCACTATAATAAAGTACAGTGAGCGGTTTCCGCCCCAGACAATGGTTATCATCCTTCCATCACTTCTCATTTCCCTCAAATCCCACTGTATTGCACATAAGAGATACATTGGACAAACACTAAACCCTGCACCCAAATTTGGCATGCTTTGTTACTGTTGTGAAAATACGCAAAATATATTTTAAATATAATTTCCTAGTTTTAAAGATTTTCCATTTCACACGCTCCTTAAATTTTTACCAAATAATATTTTGATCAATAAACAAATTTTGTTTTATACGTATGTCAGTGCATATACATGAAAGGGAAATATAAACCATGAGGTATAATATATCTGACCAAGTATGGGACAATGCCGCTTTATTGTAAGGATACCATTGGCAGGTGACAGCACTTTCCAAACGCACCCCCTTCCTTGTGCGAATGTAACGCTCGACTATCAATTATTGTAAATATGTACTTGAGTGCTCCCCTTGAAAAAACATTGGAAATATCACACATCAGTGTTCCCCTTGAAAAGTCCCAGGTATAATATTTTGTGAACCGTATCACAACTATGCACATCAGACTTTAATTAAAACAAGGAAATTAAAAGAAGTTTAAATGACAACAACATGTGTTCAGTTGTTTTTTGTTTAAGATTATTTTTAGAAGTTATAGCGATTTTATTTATATTTATTATATGAAATGGCCACAAAGCACAAAAATTAACAAATTTTTTAAACTTTACTGTCGGTAGGCAAGGGGATTCGCCCTCCCCCCCAAGTAGTTAACCCGTAAGAAAAAATATACATTAAAAAAAGATTCAATATTGCCTGGGGGTGCATGCCCACTCACCCCAAGTAGTTGACCCAATAGGAAAATATACATTAATAAATATTCGATATTGCCTGGGGTGCAACGGCCATTCAAATGATAAGAGCAAAATGTAGTACTAGCAACTGCACTCTAAGCCATGAGTGTGAAACATCCAAGAAAGGACTGAACCACTATATTAAAGTGCATCGAGTGGCATGTGCTCTGGGCGATGTTGTATGCTCGACTTTGAACCCAGCGTGATTATTGAGATAGGTGTGGCCAAACCGAACCATGTCTTTCCAACAACACTAATCCTGTTCATCTATTTGTATATTTTGCCAAGCATAAGCCACAGATGAGTATAATTCGATTTATTAATAATATTTCATAAGTTTAATATCGTTATTTACCACACAGAATTTTTTATTGGAGCGATGGTCAAGCAGTGACTATCACAATTCAACCCAGGGTGTAATAACTGTAGCTTTACAGTAGTTCTGTATGAAATGTTTTCTGTTGAAGTGGGTAACATATTTT